>SJYC01031217.1:0-41754 GCA_006408675.1 Madoqua kirkii
ATAGGAGCACCTCAATACATAAGACAAACACTAACAGACATAAAAGGAGAAACTGACGGTAACACAATAATAGTAGGAGATGTTAACACTCCACTAACGCTAGTGGATAGATCTTCAAAACAGAAAGTTAATAAGGAAACATAAGTCTTGATACATTAGATGAGACTAATCTCATTGATATCTTCAGGACATTAATCCAAATGTAGAAGAACGCATCTTCTTCTCAAGTGCACATAGAACATTCTCCAGGATAGACCACATCTTGGGTCATAAATTGAGCCTCAGTAAGTTTAAGAAAATTGAAATCATATCAACATCTTTCCTAATCACAATGCTATAAGACTAGATATCAGTTAAAAAAAAAAACACTAAGAAATACAAACACATGGAGATTAAACAACACATTTCTAAATAACCAACAGGTTACTGAATAAATCAAAAGGGAAATCCAAAGATTTCTAGAAACAAATAACAATGAAAACACAACTCAAAACCTATGGGGTGCAACAAATCCAGTTGTAAGAGGGAAGTATATAGCAATACAACCATACCTCAGGAAACAAACATTGAATAGACAACCTAACTTTACATATAAAACAATGGGAAAAAGAAGAAAGAAAAAAACCCACCAAAATTAGTAGAAGGAAAGAAATCGCAAAGATCAGAGCAGAAATACATGAAAAAGAAATGAAAGAAACAAGAGCAAAGATTAATAAAATGAAAAGCCGGTTCTTTGAGAAAATAAACAAAATGGGCAAACCTTTAGCCAGACTCATCAAGGAAAAAAAAAGAGAATTAAATCAACAAAATTAGAAATGAAAAAGGAGAGGTTGCAAGAGACAATACAGAAATACAAAGGATTATGAAACTATTGTGAACAATCACATGGCAATAAAAGGGATAACCTTGAAGAAATGGACAGATTCTTAGAAAAGTTCAATCTTCCAAGACGGAATCTGGAAGAATTATAAATTACAAACAATCCAATGTCGAGCACTGAAATTGAAGCTGTGATCAAAAATCTCCCCAAAAACAAAAGCCCAGGACCAGATGGCTTTGCAGAAGTCTATAAAACATTTAAAGAAGAATGCCTATCCTTCTGAAACTCTTTCGAAAACTAGCAGAGAAAGAAACACTTCCAAACTCATTCTATGAGGCCACAATCCCCCTGATATGAAAACCAGACAAAGACAATACACACAAGAAAGAAAACTACAGGCCAATATCACTGATGAACATAAATGCAAAATTTCTCAAAAAAATTTTAGCAAACAGAATTCAGCAACATATTGAAAAGCTCATACACCATGATCAAGTTGGATTTATTCCAGGGATGCAAGGATTCTACAATATACACAAATCAATCAATGTGACACACCATATGAACAAACAGAAAGATTAAAAACCATATGATAATCTCAGTAGATGCAGAAAAAAAACTTTGACAAAATTCAGCATCCAGTTATGATTAAAACCCTTCAAAAAATGGGCATAGGAGGAACCTACCTCAGCATACAAAAGGCCATATATGATAAGCCTACAACAAACATTATTCTCCATGGTGAAAATCTGAAAGCATTCCCCCTAAGATCAGGAACAATACAAGTGTGTGCACTTTCACCATTACTATTCAACATAGTTCTGGAAGTCCTAGGCACAGCAATCAAAGAAGAAAAAGAAATAAAAGGAATCCGGATCAGAAAAGAAGAAGTAAAGCTCTCACTATTTGCAGACGATATAATACTGTGCATAGAAAACCCTAAAGATAGTATCAGAAAATTACTAGAGCTAATCAGGGAATTTAGCAAAGTTGCAGGAAGCAAAAACAATACACAGAAATCACTTGCCTTTCTATATACCAACATTAAAAAATCAGAAAGAGAAATTAAGGAGTCAATCCCTATCACCATGGCAACAAAAATAATTAAATATCTAGGAATAAACTCACCCAAGGAGACAAAAGAACTGTACATAGAAAATTATAAGACACCGATGAAAGAAATCAAAGACAGCAAAAAACATATGGAGAGATATTCCATGTTACTGGGTAGGGAGAATCAATATTGTGAAATGGCTGTACTACAAAATGCAATCTACAGATTCAATGCTATCCCTATCAAATTACCAATGACATTCTTAACAGAACTGGAATGAAAAATCCACAATTCATATGGAAAAAAGACCCTGAATAGCCAAAGCAGTCTTAAGAAAGAAGAACGGAGCTGGAGGGATCAACCTTCTTGATTTCAGATTATACTGCAAAGCTACAGCCATCAAGACAGTATGGTACTGACACACAAAAAAGAAATGTTGACCAATGGAATAAAATAGAAAGCCCAGAAATAAACCCATGCACCTATGGATATCTTATTTTTGACAAAGGAGGCAAGAATATACAATGGGCAAAAGCCTCTTCAATGAATGGTGATGGGAAAACTGGACAGCTACATGTAAAAGAATGAAATTAGATCACTTCCTAAGACCGCACACAGAGATAAACTGAAAACGGATTAAAGACCTAAATGTAAGACCAGAAACTATAAAACTTTTTGAAGAAAACATAGGCAGAACACTCCATGACATAAAGCAAAACATGATCCTCTACAACCCACCTCCTAGAGTAATACTGGAAATAAAAACAAAAGTAAGCAAGTGGAACCTGACTAAACTTAAAGGCTTATGCACAGCAAAGGAAACTATAAGCAAGGTGAAAAAACAACCCTCAGAATGGGAGAAAATAATAGTAAATGAAAAAATGGATGAAGGATTAATTTACAAAATATATAAGCAGCTCATACAACTCAATACCAGAAAAACAAATAACCCAATCAAAAAGTGGGGAAAAGACCTAAACTGACATTTCTCCAAAGAAGACATACAGATTGCTAGCAAACACATAAAAAGATGCTCCACATCACTCATTATTATGAGACTGATCCCTTACCACTTGGCTACCGTGCCTGCGTTACATCACTCATTATTAGACAAATGCAAATCAAAACAACAATGAGATATCACCTCGGACTGGTCAGAATGGCCATCATCAAAAAGTCTACAAACAATAAATGCTGGAGAGGCTGTGGAGAAAAGGGGACATTCTTGCACTGTTGGTGGAATGTAAATTGAAACATCCACTATGGAAGATGGTATGGAGATTCCTTAAAAAACTAGGATTAAAACCACCATATGACTAAGCAATCCCACTCCTAGGCATATCCCCCAAGGATACCAAAATTGCAAAAGACACATGTATACTATTGTTCATGGCAGCACTATTTACAATAGCTAGAACACAGAAGCAACTTAGACATCCATCGACAACTGAATGGACAAAGAAGTTCTGGTACATATACACAATGCAATACTACTCAGACATAAAAAGGAACAGATATGAGTCAGTTTTAATGAGGTGGATGAACCTAGAACCTATACAGAGTGAAGTAAGTCAGAAAGAGAAAGAAAAATACCATATTCTAACACATACATACAGAATCGTAAAAATGGTACTGAATAATTTATTTACAGGGCAGCAATTGAGAAACAGACATAGAGAATAGACTTATGGACATGAGGAGAGGGGAGGAGAGGGTGAAATGTATGGAAAGAGTAATATGGGAACTTATATTACCATGTGTAAAATAGATAGCCAACTGGAACTTGTCGTATGGCTCAGGAAACTTAAACAGGGGCTCTATATCAATCTAGAGGGGTTGGATGGGGAGGGAAATGTGAAGGAGGTTCAAAAGGGAGGGGATATATGTATACCTATGGCTGATTCATGCCGAGGTTTGACAGAAAACAACAAAATTCTGTAAAGCAATTATCTTTCAAAGAAATTTTTAAAAAGTACTATGCTGTCAGGGATATCTGTTTTTCCTTTTAACTCTATGAAAATACAAGGTTCCTTATAACCTAGTGATTCCCAGTGAGATTTGTATTTAGATTAAAGAAAACTTTGAATTCTTTTGTGCACTATTATCAAGGAAATATTTATAGAAAATTATAGTATAAAGTAACACCTTTACTGTGTGCCCAACTAACTTATTTATAGGGTCATAGAACATAAAGTATAAACTGGAGGGAACTGGAAGTCATTGGCCTGAAAGTCAGGAATCTTCCAAGCTTTCTTGAGGAAGATTATCCACTCTCTGCCTTACCTAGTCCAGGGAGAGCAGCTTCCCAGTCTCCAGGAAGGTGATTCCCTTCTGGAACAGCCCTTCCACTGCTTAGCATCACAGTGCTGCTTTTGTCAAAGCCCTAACAATAACTTGTAATGATGCAGCTTATTTTCAGCTTGTCCAAAGATTGTACCTTTTACCAGAAGGATTAATTGCCCATAGGATACTCCCAAAGCTAACTAAAGCTTCACCTGAGGTTCTAGACAAAGAGTCAGTCGCTCACATTAGGCACAGTCTTATACCTCCATGAGGCTCAGGATTTCAACAGTCCTCTCCAATTTCCAGTATCCATCACATGCTCTACCTCAGTGGTCCTTCCAAAGACTACTGCAGAAAAAGTTAGGGCAGTATTGATAGCCATCAAGAGAAAAGAAATCTTAGTAGAGAAAGGTGATAATCCCAAACTACATGACCTGGGAATGGTCAAATGTATTGCTCTTCATCCTATTGGAGACACCCATTGTCTCACTGTTCACACTGCATGTTTGCTGAACCCAGGGTAGGCAAGGTGTGAGCTAAGAGTCTGGAAGGAGACTCAAGGAGCTGTAGGAACTGCAGACACATTTAGTCTCTCCTAGCTGACTTAGCAGTCATAACAGTATTCTCTCCTGGTCGACACAGTAGCCATAGCAGTAGACAAGCTATATTCTCTCCTCTCATAGCTGACCCAAAAGACACAGCTGTGATACAGCAATAAATGCCTTTGCTTTTTAGGTGGAGCTGGCATACCCTTACAGAAAAGTAGTTCGTGACCAAGAGAGTCCCTCGTGATGTGCATGCACAGTGCTACAAGTGATCTCTGAAATTATATAGTCATTATTTACACAATGTGGGGCAAGAGAACCTAAACACGCCATCTTGGCTAATTTGCTCTCTTCTCTCCTCACAGGAAACATAGGTCTGAATCTCAGATATCTTGTCTTCTCAATAAAGAATCTCAAGGTTACAGATATTAGTGTGCACAGAGGTTGTCAGCTGTGCTTTTTGTAGATACAGGTTAAAACGCAGTGGCTTTGCTCTGGAACATGTGTTTTCTATACTCCACCTCAAACAAGTCCCTGGCAGTTGTCTCTCAGGCCACAGTTCTGTGCTGCAACGCCAGTTCAGGAGATGAAACTCTAATCACAGACTCTAACTTATCATCTCTCCAGCTGGCAACAGTGGTAAGCATGGGTTTCTATGCCTACTGTGAGGAATATGCCCCATTGAACTGCTAACTGAGGTGGTTTAGCAGTGCCAATTACCTATCTGGGCTTCCTAAATAATCTATCAGTTCAGTTCAGTCTCTCAGTTGTGTCCCACTCTTTGCAACCCCATGGACTGCAGGACGTCAGGGCTCCCTGTCCATCACCAATTCACGAGTTTACTCAAACTCATGTCCACTGAGGCAGTGATGCCATCCAACCATCTCCTCTGTTTCCCCTTCTCTTCCCACCTTCAATCTTTCCCAGCCTCAAAGTCTTTCCAAATCAGTCAGTTCTTCCCATCTGGAAGCCAAAGTATTGGAGTTTCAGCTTCAGCATCAGTCTTTCCATTGAATATTCAGAATTGATAATCCAAGGGACTCTTAAGAGTGTTCTCCAACACTACAGTTCAAAAGCATCAATTCTTCAGCGCTCAGCTTTCTTTACAGTTCAACTCTCGCATCCATACATGACTACTGGAAAAAAAACCCATAGCCTTGAATAGACAGACCTTTCTTGGCAAAGTAATGTCTCTGCGTTTTAATATGCTGTCTAGGTTGGTCATAACTTTCCTTCCAAGGAGAAAGAGCTTTTTAATTTCATCACTGCAGTCACCATCTGCAATAATTTTGGAGTCAAAGAAAGCTGAGCACTGAAGAATTGATACTTTTGAGCTGTGGTGTTGGAAGAGACTCTTGAGAGTCCCTTGGACTGCAAGGAGATCCAACCAGTCCTTCCTAAACGATACCAATCCTGGGTGTTCGTTGGAAGGATTGATGTTGAAGCTGAAACTCCAATACTTTGGCCACTTGATGTGAAGAACTGACTCATTTGAAAAGACCCTGATGCTGGGAAAGATTGAGGGCAGGAGGAGAAAGGGACGACAGAGGATGAGATGGTTGGATGGCATCACTAACTCAATGGACATGAGTTTGGGTAAACTCCAGGAGTTGGTGATGGACAGGGAAGCCTGGTGTGCTGCAGTCCATGGGGTTGCAAAGAGTCGAACATGAATATGATTGAGTGACTGAACTGAACTAAAGAATTATAACTTTAAGTTTTGTAATAAAAGGGCAAGAAACATATGCTGTCATGTAGAGAGATAGGCAAGATGACGGCCTGTGGAGGGAGGGTGCTGTAGAGTGATAAGACATTTGGAAAATGTAATGTTACACAGGGAAACCCAAGAACAGCAGCCATATGTCACTGTCAACAGTGACTTCAAAGGCAGAGGACATGCCCATAGTCTCCATTTCTAGTCTATTAGCGCAGTGTTTAGAGCCAAATGAGCACTCAGTCATAGTGAAGGATAGATAGATAGTGAATCAGAGTCTAATTTTCATTGGAGCAGAGATTATCAAAATATTTTTTTTAATTTGCAATAGCAAATTTGTCTCTTACATGATCAAGAAAAAAAAATTGCTTTGAATTATTATAAAGGAAAAAAAACCCCTTACAGCTGATATAATAAGAAATCTTGAGAGAAAGTGATGGTGCTCCCTCAGAACTGGAACATCCAAACAAGTTTTGTCTTGGACACCCATTCCCACCTGCCCTCAAAGTGCCAGGCATTACCTACCCAGAAAGCCCAGAGATCCATCCTATTGATAGACCAAGACCACTTACGCCATTTCTATCTATCTGTAAAATAGTAAAACTGTACATTTATTCTCTTTTATTTCTTTCTTGGACTCCAAGGTCATCCCTTGGATGAAAAAAAAAAAATTTTGTTTTCCTGAAATTTCATCTTCATTACCATTGTCTCCATTATTCACACCCACTCAACAAAACTCCAATCCTAAATCACTTCTATGTCTGCTGTTTTGACCTTTGCAACTATATTACTAAGTATTATTTGAGAAAATAACAGAAAACTGAATAAATGGCTACCACTCACACTTATGGTCTCCAACCTAAATTGAGAGAATAGGACTTCTGTAATTCCCTTAACATGTCATCTTTTCCAACTTTCCACAAAGGTCTTAGCAAACTTCTAAAGGCCCCTCTTCATCTTACCTCCTTTCCCAGCAGACAGCTTTTTTCACTAAGAAAACAGAATCCACTCACTGGGAATTTTCCAAACTTCCTGCACCCACCATAAAAATATCTAGAGCAGAGCCTCTTAATCACCCTTCCTCCAGCCTGTCTGAGCAGAAGAGGTTTCCTCCTCTGAATTCTAACCTCTCTGTCTACTCTCAGGAATAGAGCTGGGTTATCATCCTTTCCCCCTACTTCTGACTCCTTCCTCTCAGCATTTTAACATACCCTTACTTAAAAAAAAGAAAATCTGTTCCAATCACACATATTTATGCTATCTTATCAATATCATCTTTTGTGGTCAGACTCTTAGACTTCTCTGTACTCACTATATGCATCCCATCTCCTCCCACGTACTCAGCAAGGACCTCCAGCCCCATCCCTCTACTCAAACTGCTGCCAGGGATTGAAGTGGATTCTTCACTGCAGGTCTGACCAGCACCTGTTGATTCTTATCCCAGCATCATGCAGCACCATTGTCCCTGTCCTCCATATTTCCTTGACTACTTTGATACTACACTAGCTTGTTTCTCCACAATCGCCTCTGCCTCTTTTGCAGCCTCTGCATAGAAACTGCTTGCTTAGTGTGAATATTACTGTGGGATCTGATCTTAGTGTGTTTTCTGCTTTATTTTCCATCTTCTCTCTGGATGAGCTCATTTACTCTTATGACTTTAATTTATATACTGATGACTTGAAAATCTGTAATTCCAGTTGATTTCTCTTCTAAGTTTCAGGTTCAGTTCAGTTCAGTTGCTCAGTTGTGTCCCACTCTTTGCAGCCTAATGGATTGTAGCGTGCCAGACCTCCCTCTCCATCACCAACTCACGGAGTTTACTCAGACTTATGTACTCTGAGGTGATGAAGCCATCCAAACATCTCCTCTGTCTTCACCCTCTCCTCCCACCATCAATCTTTCCTAGCATCAGGGTCTTTTCAAATGAGTCACTTTTTTTGCATCAGGTGGCCAAAGTATTGGAGTTTCATCTTCAGCATCAATATGCCCAATGAATATTCAGCATTAACTTTCTTTAGGATGGACTTGTTGGATCACCTTGCAGTCCAAGGGACTCTCAAAAGTCTTCTCCAACACCATAGTTCAAAAGCATCAATTCTTTGGTGCTCAGCTCTCTTTATAGTCCAAATCTCTCTTCCGTACATGACTACTGAAAAGCCATAGCTTTGACTAGATGGATCTTTGTTGGCAAATAATGTCTCTGCTTTTTAAAATGCTGTCTAGTTTGGTCATAGCGTTTCTTCTAAGGAAAAAGCATCTTTTAGTTTCATGCCTACAGTCACCATATACAGTAATTTTGTCCCGCCCAAAATAAAGTCTGTCATTGTTTCCATTCTTTCCCCATCATTTGCCAAGAAGTGATGAGACCAGATGCCATATCATCGTTTTCTGAATGTTGAGTTTTAAGCCAAGTTTTTCCCTCTCTTTTTTTGCTTTCATCAAGAGGCTCTTTAGTTCTTCTTCACTTTCTGCCTTAAGGGTGGTGTCATCTGCATATCTGAGGTTAATGATATTTCTTCCAGCAATCTTGGTTTCAGCTTCAGCTTCCTCCAGCCCAGTGTTTCTCATGTTGTACTCTGCATATAAGTTAAATAAGCAGGGTGACAATATATAGCATTGACATACTCCTTTCCTGATTTGGAACCAGTCTGTTATTCCATATCTAGTTATAACTGTTGTTCCTGACCTGCATACAGATTTCTCAAGAGGCAGGTTGGGTGGTCTGGTATTCCCATCTCTTGAAAAATTTTCCATAGTTTGTTGTGATCCACACAGTCCAAGGCTGTGGCATAGTTAATAAAGCAGAAATGAGTGTTAGTTTTTTTGTGTTTTTTTTTTCTTTTCTGGAACTCTCTTGCTTTTCCAATGATCCAGCAGATGTTGGCAATTTGATCTCTGGTTCCTCTGCATTTTCTAAACCTAACTTGAACATCTGGAAGTTCATGGTTCTCCAAGCCCGGCTTGGATAATTTTGATCATCACTTTGCTAGTGTGTGAGATGAGTGCAATTGTGCAGTAGTTTGAACATTCTTTGGCATTGCTTTTATTTGGGATTGGAATGGAAACTGACCTTTTCCAGTCCTGTGGCCACTGCTGAGTTTTCCAAATTTGCTGGCATATTGAGTGCAGCACTTTCACGGCATCATCTTTTAGGATTTGAATTAGCTCAACTGAAATGCCATCGCCTCCACTATCTTTGTTTGTAGTGATGCCTCTGAAAGCCCCCTTGAGTTTGCATTCTAGGATGTCTGGCTCTAGGTGAGTGATCATACCCTTGTGGTTATATGAGTCTTGAAGATCTTTTTTTGTGGGTGTGTAGTTCGTCTGTTTATTCTTGCCAAATCTTAATATCTTCTGCTTCTGTTAGGTCCATAACATTTCTGTCTTTTATTGTGCCTATCTTTGCATGAAATATTCCCTTGGTATCTCTAATTTTCTGACAAGATCTCTAAACTTTCCCATTCTATTGTTTTCCTCTATTTCTTTGCACTGATCACTGAGGAAGGCTTTCTTATCTCTCCTTGCTATTCTTTGGAACTCTGCATTCAAGCCAAATCTTAATATCTTCTGCTTCTGTTAGGTCCATAACATTTCTGTCTTTTATTGTGCCTATCTTTGCATGAAATATTCCCTTGGTATCTCTAATTTTCTGACAAGATCTCTAAACTTTCCCATTCTATTGTTTTCCTCTATTTCTTTGCACTGATCACTGAGGAAGGCTTTCTTATCTCTCCCTGCTCTTCTTTGGAACTCTGCATTCAAGTGGTTATATCTTTCCTTTTCTCCTTTGCCTTTTTCTCTTCTTCCTTTCACAGCTATTTATAAGGCCTTCTCCAAAAACCATTTTGCTTTTTTGCATTTCTTTTTTCTTGGGGATAATCTTGATCCCTGCCCCTTGTACAATGTCATGAACCTCCATCCATAGTTCTTCAGGCAGTCTATCAGATCTAATCCTTTGAATTTATATCTCAATTCCACTGTATCCTAGGGCTTTGATTTACATCATATCTGAATGGTCTAGCTGTGTTTCCTACTTTCTTCAATTTAAGTTTGAATTTGGCAATCAGGAGTTCATGATCTGAGTCAGAGTCTGCTCCTGGTCTTGTTTTTGCTAACTGTATAGAGCTTCTCCTTACTCCTTAAAAGGAAGGTTATGACCAACCTAAATAGCATATTAAAAAACAGAGACATTACTTTGCCAACAAAGGTCTGTTTAGTCAAGGTTATGGTTTTCCAAGTGGTCAGGTATGGATGTGAAAGTTGGACTGTGAAGAAAATTGAGCACCGAAGAATTGATGCTTTTGAACTGTGGTCATGGAGAAGACTCTTGAGAGTCCCTTGGACTGTAAGGTGGTCCAACCAGTCCATTATAAAGGAGATCAGTCCTGGGTGTTCTTTGGAAGGAATGATGCTAAAGCTGAAACTCCAATACTTTGGCCGCCTCATGCGAAGATTTGACACATTGAAAAAGACTCTGATGCTGGGAGAAGAAAATTGAGCACAGAAGAATTGATGCTTTTGAACTGTGGTCATGGAGAAGACTCTTGAGAGTCCCTTGGACTGTAAGGTGGTCCAACCAGTCCATTATAAAGGAGATCAGTCCTGGGTGTTCTTTGGAAGGAATGATGCTAAAGCTGAAACTCCAATACTTTGGCCGCCTCATGCGAAGATTTGACACATTGAAAAAGACTCTGATGCTGGGAAGGATTGGGGGCAGGAGAAGAAGGGGACGACCGAGGTTGAGGTGGCTGGATGGCATCACGGACTCAATGAACAGGAGTCTGAATGAACTCCGGGAAATGGTGCAGGACAGGGAGGCCTGGCGTGCTACAATTCATGGAGTTGCAAAGAGTTGGACACAACTGAGTGACTGAACTGAACTGAGCTGAACACTGATGGAGAAGGATAATAGATGTGTGGAAGCATCCTGATGGGAGATACTGACTGAGGGGGAAACTGGTTTTTGTTCTGATGGGTGGGGCCATGCTCAGTAAACCTTTAATCCAATTTTCTTTTAATGGGTAAGTGTGCACTACTTCCCTGTTATTTACCTGAGGCCAAACTATGGTCCTATGTATGCACTTCTACACTCAGTGCCCCCAACCCTGCAGCAGGCCTCCACTGACCCAAGACTCCATCAGAAGCTCCTCAGCACTCTAGCCAAGTCTGGGTCAGTCTCTTGTGGGGTCACAGCTCCTTTCTCCTGGGTCCTGGTGCACACAAGTTTGTTTTTGCCCTCCAAGAATCTGTTTCCCCAGTCTTGTATAAGTTCTGGCAGCTCTGTGGTGGAGTAAATGCTGGCCTCCTCCAAGAGGGCTTATGCCATACCCAGGTCTACTTTACCCAGAGCCCTTGCCCCTGCAACAGTCCACTGCTGACCCAGACCTCCACAGGAGACACTCAAACACAGTTCTGTCTCAGTCTCTGTGGGTTCTCAGGGTCCTGGTATTCACAAGGTTTGTTTGAGCCCTCTGAGGGTCTCTGCTGGGTATGGGGTTTGATTCTAAACACAATTTTGCCCCTCCTACCATCTTGCTGGGGCTTCTCTGCCCTTGGGCATGGGGTATCTCCTCACAGTCACTCCAGCACCATGCAGTCATCACTCCAGCCAAGTTTCCAGTAGGTGTATCCAATTTCCCCTGGATTCTCAACTTTGATGTCAAAATCAGCAAGCCCAACACAGAATTGACTATTTCTTCTCACTTCTCACAAAATCAAAATGAAACAAATCAGAATACAACATGTTCTGCCTCTCAATTTTCCTATCTCCAATACACTGCCATCTAGCAGTATCTCATTATCTCTGCCCCTCTCCGTCATCGTATCCAAAAAATATCCGAGCATTGTGATTTTACTTTCTAAGTGTCCTGTATGAGGTCAAGAAGTTTTCTTTACAATCATGCCCTTTTCCAGATGGAACATAGAGAGCAGATGCAGCCTGACTATGGGCACTTTCAAAATTGCTGATGAGTGTTTGCTTCAGAAAAGATGTAAGAGTCAAGCTGAATACATTATAGGCTGGATATGATCTACTGCAGTAAAACTCCAAACTCCACTGGTTTAGCAAAAGACTTGCTCCTCACTTAAGCTAAGTCCAAAGGTGTTAGATGGGACCCTTGTTCCCTGTTCACACCTTGAAAAGGGAACCCAGTGTTGTCTTCATTACAGAAGAAGAAGAAATGGCTAGAATAGAGGTGGGAGAGCTTTAAGGTTCAGATGTGGAATTGGTTTACATCACATGTGGCTACAATCCACTGCCCACTTGTAAAAGTAATGGATGTGGCTGGGAATGGACATTTCCAACGATCTCTGTGAGGAATATGGTTTGGTGTAAATGACCACAGGAACTGGAAAGAACTCTAAGTTGATCAATTCCTGAGCATAAAGAGTTTAAATGTCAGTTAAATCTGACTGTCTTTAGTAAGATAAAAACACAATACCTTGCTGCTTTGATGGTGAGCCCTGCTTCACTGAAGAGATTGGTGAGCCCTGCTTCACTGCAGCATCTCTGGAAGACGGTGTCCTGGTTACTTGCCTTGTTCTGATCATCAGGAGCTGGAGGGAGAAGCACACAGAAGCCTGAGTTTCACCAGTGTTGGGACTTATTTGTTGATTGTTTCAGCAGCTCACATGATATCTGATGATAATTTAATCTTTATGAGTGATTCTGTGGAACTAACCACTGAGAACCTGATGTTGAGGGCAGTCATGGTCTCAGGCCATCTCCTGATTTTTGCACCCATGTGGGGCCTCAAAAAAGTCTTGCAATGGGAGCAAAGTTAGAAGGAATGGTGGTGGGTGGGCAGTTGGTGCCAATATTACCTACTTCGCCCAGGAAGTCTGGACCCTCTTCCTTTTGAGAGCAAGAAATTGGTTAGGTGAGGAAGAATTTACCTTACTGATCAGAAAGAATATTTGATATGCAACTTTAGGTTACAAAACTTGCTTTAACCTACCGAGAAAAACAATCTACCATGTTGCCTGTATAACTCATCTGTAATTTCAATTTTGTCTGCCTCTTCTGATGCTCACAGCAGCATTGTCTGAGTTACTAAAATGAACTCTTAAGTGAATTCTCAGCTCCCCTGGTCCCACTAGACCTGTTCTAGAGAGGAGAGTTATTTCCTGCCCCACTTTCAACCCATTCTTCATATCATAACCAAAAGCGCTTCTTTTTCTCAGTCTGGAATCTAAATGTTATGGCTACCCTTAAACTGTTTCCAATTGTTCATCCTGTCTAACCTGAGTCTCATAGCTTGGCATGACCAGGCCCTTCTCACTTTTCCTTTCTCACCTCTCCTTCCACTTTCCAGGCTCTAAATGGGCTGAAATTATTTCACTTCCTTGAAAGTACCAACATTTTTCTAATTTCTCATCCTTCACATATGCTCTCCCTTCCACCTAAAATGCTATTCTGTTCACATATGCCACCTAACTCCTGCCAAGCATTCAAGTTTCATTTTAAGACATTCCCAATACACCTCTACCCTCCCGGTGCCAAGAAGGTTAGAGATACAATGGTCATCCTTTAGCAACTTCCATCTGCCCTTTAGAAGCACCTGTGACTCCATGCCTTCACTGCCTCCTTGGACAAAGGTTCTGTCTTATTCATCATTTTGTAATTGGAGTACAAGACAACAGAGAAGTGCTAAACCAGTAATTATTGAACAATTGTTTTTTCAGTCACCAAGTTATGTTGGACTCTTTACGACCCCATGGACTGCAGCATGCCAGTCTTCCCTGTGCCTCATCTCCCAGAGTTTGCCCAAGCTCATGTCCATTGAATCAGTGATGTCATCCAATCATCTCATCCTCTGTCAATCCCTTTTTCTTTCTGCCCTTAATCTTTCCCAGCATCAGGGTCTTTTCCAATGAATCAGCTCTTCATATCAGGTTGCCAAAGTATTGGACTTTAAGCTTAAGCATCAGTCCTTCCAAATAAATGTTGATTTCCTTTCAGATTGACTGGTTTGATCTCCTTGCTTTCCAAGGGAGTCTCTCAAGAGTCTTCTCCAGCACCACAATTCAAAAGTATCAGTTCTTTAGCACTCTGTCTTCTTTATTGTCCAACTCTCACATCCATACATTACTACTGGAAAGATCATAACCTTGACTATACAGTCCTTTGTAGGCAAAGTGATGTCTTTGCTTTTTAACACACTGTCTAAGTGTGTCATATCTTTCCTGCCAATAAGCAATGTTCTTCTAATTTCATGGCTGCAGTCACCATCCACAGTGACTTTAGAGCCCAAGAAGAGGAAATCTGTCACTGCTTCCCTTTCCCCTTCTATTTGTCACGAAGTGATGGGACCAGACACCATGATCTTAGATTTCTTAATATTGAGTTTTAAGCTGACTTTTTCACTCTCCTTCTTCATCCTCATCAAGAGGCTCTTTATTTCTTTTTTGCTTTCTGCCATTAAAATGGTATCATCCACATATCTGAGGTTATTGAAATTTCTCCTGGCATTCTTAACTCTAGCTTGTAACTCATCCAGCCTGGCATTTTGCCAGTTGTCATCTGCATATAAGTCAAATAAACAGGGTGACAATAAATAGCCTTGTCATATTCCTTTCTCAGTCCTGAACCAGTCAGTTTGTTCCATACAAGGTTCTAAATGTTGCTTTTTGGCCCACACACAAGTTTCTCAGGAGACAGGTAAGATGGTCTGGTATTTCCATCTCTAAGATTTTCCCACAATTTTTTATGATCCACATAGTCAAAGGCTTTTGGTATAGTCAATGAAACAGAGGTAGATTTTTTGTTTTTTCTGGAATTCCCTTCCTATCTCTGTGATCCAGCAGACATTGGCAATTGGATCTCTGGTTCCTTTGCATTTTCTAAACCCAATTTGAACAACTAGAATGATTGCACAAAGAGCTTCCCATTTCCCCCTTTTTCCATCTGCCCAATTCCTACTGTCTTTCTGACCTCAGTTCAGGTGTGATTTCACTTTTTGAAGTCCCCTGTGGTCCTTTTATGGACTTAGCACAAAGTAATTCCCTCCACCATTCATCTCACTCTGCTGTAATTGTCTGTTCTCATCAATTGAAGAGGGCTTCCCTGGTGGCTCATATCTGCCTGCAATGCAGGAGACCTGGGTTCAATCCCTGAGTCAGGAAAATCTCCTGGAGAAAGGAATGGCAACCCACTCCATATTCTTGCCTGGAGACTTCCATGGACAGAGGAGCCTGGTGGGCTACAGTTTATGGGGCTGTAAAGAGTCGGACACCATTAGTGACTAATACTTTCACATTTTCACTTTTGTCATTACTGGAAGAAAGGACAGGAATGGTGCTTTCTCAATGTTTTATCCCCAGATATCATTACAATATCCAGTAAAGATTAGCACCAGTGAGTAACCATGGGATGCAAGAATGAATCCAACATAACCTTGGTGCCTAAATTGGTATATTTATGTAATCTGAAATGCAGACAGTGCATGATTGAAATAATCTTATGTAAGTGATCTTAATAGAAGGAAACTCTGCTTTATTGACCTATCTGAAAAGTATCTGCCATCCACCTGTGCAGTATCTAATCACATGTGCATGATTAGAGAGCCCTTCTAGGCAGATCCAGGATCATTCTGTATAATTTTTCTTGTTCTGCTTCAGTGCTCAGCCAGGCTCTCAGGCAAAGCCCAGAGGCTTACCACTCATGGTGGGGATCACTTTTTTGTTGACCTAAACACTATGCAGGGACCTTTACAATGACCTTCAAGTCACTGTAATTTCACTTCCTGATACTCAGCAACCCAGTCAAGCCCATGAATCTTATAGGAAATGTCAGTGCAGAATAAGAAAGATTAATCCTAGTATAACAAACAGGGACTTTCAAAGAATGCTGCGTTCATTTTTTCCCCCCGTGAGCACTTACTTAACTTAGGGTGAACACCAAAGGGATGGGTTAAACTCTGCACATGCATGGACACTTCATTTCCTATGGATCTTTTGAGAAGCAGATATTATTTCTATATTAATGATGAAGAAACTGAAGCTGAGAGAAGTTAACTAAATGGCACAGGTACCCAGCCCCATATCTGTATAATCCCCAAGCCTATGCTATGTGCACCAACATCCTGTCAAGGACAGGATGTGTTTGACCATTTAAAGAAGCCTCATACATGATCATGTGTCCTCTACTTCCAAAGTACTGTTATTATCTCCCTGAGTTGATCAGGTTCACATGCTCCTAACTCCTCCCTTCACTTGTTTTCCCTAAATCCTTGAGACTTGCAAAGACTCATGCTATTCCATCAAGTCAAAACTATGGTTTTTCCAGTAGTCATGTATGGATGTGAGAGTTGGACTGTGAAGAAAACTGAGCACTGAAGAACTGATGCTTTTGAACTGGTGTTGGAGAAGACTCTTGAGAGTCCCTTGGACTGAAAGGAGATCAAACGAGTCAATCCTAAAGGAAATCAGTCCTAAACATTCATTGGAAAGACTGATGTTGAAGCTGAAACCCCAAAACTTTGGCCACTTAATGCGAAAAACTAACTCATTGGAAAAGACCCTGATGTTGGGAAAGATTGAAGGCAGGAGGAGAAGGGCATGGCAGAGGATAAGATGGTTGGATGGCATCACTGACTCTATGGACAAGAGTTTGACAAGCTAAGGAGTTGGTGATGGGCAGAGAGGCCTGGCATGCTGCAGTCCATGGAATCACAAAGAGTGGAACATAACTGAGCTACTGAACTGACTGACTGATGCCATATAGAAGTAGCCAAGAAAAGCCTCATACATGATCATGTGTCCTCTACTTCCAAAGTACTGTTGTTATCTTCTACCCAGAGTAGACCTCAGACTGCTGTGGTAAAGATTTCTCCCTTTGTAGGCAGGGTCTCAGGGTCTCACCACTCAGGTCCTTGTGTCTCTTCTAGTTTTTAGCAGAAATTAAGTCCCACTACGCTGCACTCTATGAATCCCAGCCCAAATCACAGGGAACATGGGCAGGGGGAATGATCTGCCACTGCCTGGGCTGCTGTACCAGTCTCCTTGTACCTTGAGCCTTTTATCCTTCTCCCTGCCATCTTTTAGACACTGAAAATAAACTTCCCTTGGCCTATCCATGTACTTCCTTTTAAAGTCCAGTTTGAGATCTTGCTACATAAGTACCTTCTTAATATAGTTAAGGATCCCAACCCAGATTCTGTATATGCAACCTAAAACAGACAAGAACAAAAAGCTCTATTTGAGCCACATACTATAAAGTACAAGGAGACTTAACCAAGACTCCCAGTTTATTTTGTGCTTTTAGTTCAGCTCCTGAGCTCTTCACTCTCCTCCTTCACAGGAGATTGTCCTGTGGATTTGGAAAGTGCCAAGCTGCAGAATTCTGTTACAAAACTCAGCACTGGTGACATCCTGCCCCATCATTTCAGAGTTCATGGGCATTCTCATGTGATTCCCTCTGTTCATTCAGAGAATTCTGCTCCAGCACTGCTCCCGAGGTACTTATGTTGTTGCCACCACCCATCACCAGTGAGAGTGACTCTCTAGGATTTAGGAGCGTCCCAACATGCCCGCTCTGCAGGGCATCCATCTGTAAGCACTGCTCTGACACTGTTGGTTTTCTGAGTAGGTGTGCAGGGAGCTCTCAGCCTTTTTTCTGAAGACCATTTGCAGGATTTGGCTGCCAGCTGCCTTGAAGGGGGAGTCAATGAGAACAATCTCTGGGAATCAGTAGGGAGAAAGGGAGAGAACACACTGGCAGGAAATAACCTTGCAGATCCAACTGAAGAGAGGTCTGTGGGCAAAAAAATACCAGTTTCAAGGTTGAGAACAAAGTCCCAGGAAAGGTAACATGGTCTGAGCTCAGAGGAAGCTGGGCTGGGGCTTGACTGCTATGGCTTTGTCTCCACCAGCATGTAGACTGATGTGGAACCATGTGCCCTTATAAACTTGCTTCTGGAACTCTGGGACCTTTGCCTACTATCCTGAGGAACCGCTACTGGTGAAAGACAGTGGCATAAATAACTGTATGGGTCTTGTGACATTTGGAAACACACACACACACACATACACACACACACACACACACACACACAAACACTGCATTATTTTATACTACTTATGAATCCCTGAAATAAATCATCTAAGTTATGTGGCTTGATCTTCAGTGGTAGAGATCTTCAATGATTTTACAAAACCCTCCCAAGAAACTCATAAATCGGCCTTGAATTATTTGTAGTACTTATCTGAATATTTAATACAAGTGGCTGGAAAACTGTTTTATCATGCATTACTCAGACTGGTAGGTGGCTTTCTGCTTTCTTTGGAGGACTATAAGCATGGTAATCTTGTCATACATAAAATGCTTTCATAGAGAAGCAAAGTTATGTTTCAGCCTGGAAGCCCCAAGATAGGAACCTCTATATAAAAAATATGGGTTGGTAAAGGAAAGATATACCCATCTGAATGTAGGGTTCCAAAAAATAGCAAGAAGAGATAAGAAAGCTTTCCTAAGAGAAAATGCAAAGAAACAGAGGAGAGCAATAGAATGGGAAAGATTAGCGATCTCCTCAAGACAATTAGAGATAACAAGTAAACATTTCATGTAAAGATGGGCACAATAAAGGACGGAAATGGTATGGCAGAAGATATTAAGAATAGGTAGCAAGAATATACTAAAGAACTATATAAAAAAGATCTTAATGAGGCAGATAAATATGAAGGTGTGATCACTCACCTAGAACCAGACATCTTGGAGTGTAAAGTCAAGTGGGCCTTAGGAAGCATCACTATGAACAAAGCTAGTGGAGGCGATGGAATTCCAGCTAAGCTATTTCAAACCCTAAAAGATAATGCTGTTGAAGTGCTGCACTCAATATGCCAGCACATTTGGAAAACTCAGCAGTGGCCAAGGGACTGGAAAATGTCAGTTTTCATTCCAGTCTCAAAGAAAGGAAATGCCAAAGAATACTCAAACAACTGCACAATTGCACTCATCTCACACTCATTCTCTAAGTGAGACTTCAACAATATGTGAACTGAGAACTTTCAGATGTTCAAGCTGGATTCAGAAAGGCAGAGGAACCAGAGATCAAATCGCCAGCATCTGTTGGATCATCAAAAAAGCAAGAGAGTTCCAGAAAATTATTTACTTCAGCTTTACTGACTATGCCAAAGCCTTGAACTGTGTAGATCACAACAAACTGTGGAAAATTCTTACAGAGATAGGAATACCTTATCTGCCTCTTGAGAAATCTGTAAGCAGGTCAAGAAGCAACAGTTAGAACTGGACATGGACCAACAGACTGTTTCCAAATAGGAAAAGGAGTATCAAAGCTGTATATTGTCACCCTGCTTATTTAACTTCTATGCAGAGTACATCATAAAAAACACTGGGCTGGATGAAGCACAAGTTGGAATCAAGATTGCCAGGAAAAATATCAGTAACCTCAGATATGCAGATGACATCACCCTTATGGCAGAAAGTAAAGAGAAACTAAGGAGACTTTTGATGAAAGTGGAAGAGGAGAGTGAAAAAGCTGGCTTAAAACTCAACATTCAAAGAACTAAGATAATGGCATCTGGTCACATCACTTCATGACAAATGGATGGGGAAACAATGAGAGACCTTCTTCTTCTTCTTCTTCTTATTATTATTATTATTATTATTATTCTAATTCTTCTTCTTCTTCTTTTGATCTGCAAAATCACTGCAGATGGTGAGTGCTTTCATGAAATTGAAAGATGCTTGCTTCTTGGAAGAAAAGCAATGACAAACTTAGACAGCATATTAAAA
This sequence comes from Madoqua kirkii, assembly GCA_006408675.1. NCBI lineage: Eukaryota > Metazoa > Chordata > Mammalia > Artiodactyla > Bovidae > Madoqua > Madoqua kirkii. The sequence goes on from SJYC01031217.1 coordinate 20,170, forward strand.
AACAGAGACATTACTTTGCCAACAAATGTCCATCTAGTCAAAGCAAAGGTTTCCTAATCATGTATGGATGTGAGAGTTGTACCATAAAGAAAGTTGAACACCAAAGAATTGATGCCTTTGAACTGTGGTGCTGGAGAAGACTCTTGAGAGTCCTTTGGACTTCAAAGATATCAAAGAAGTCAATCCTAAAGGAAGTCAGTCCTGAATATTCATTGAAAGGACTGATGCTGTAGATCCAATATTTTGGACACCTGACGTGAAGAACTGACTCAATGGAAAAGACCCTGATTCTGGGAAAGGTTGAAGGCAAGAAGAGAAGGGGATGAAACAGAGGATGAGATGATTGGATGGCATCATTGCTCAGTGGACAAGAGTCTGAACAAACTCAGAGAGATAGTGAAGGACAAGAAAGTCTGACATGCTGTGTTTGTGAGGTCACAAAAAGTTGGACTTGACTGAGCTCCTGAACAACATCAACAACTGTGGGATTTATGGGCACAATTAAATTTTTTCCATCCACTTGGTTTCACTGCTAGTATTACTATAACTTGCACAGATCACATACCTGATATATTTTAGGTCCTGTGTTTTGTACTTTGGATCTACAGTAAGTGACATAAAAACAGATATTGTATAGGATAGAAATATGTTACTTTTTACTTAATTTTATTTTACCAATGCCTAAAAGAATGGTTATGAAGCAGTCCTTAAATTTTCTAAGTATCAATTTCATCTTACATAAAATGTGACTAATAATATCTACTTATAGAGTTGATGTTGAGATAAATAAGATGGTCTTCTGGTATGATTTTGGTGTTATAGAGCTGCAGAACCAATAGGCTGGAATGCTATGAATGTATAGCTTAAAGTAGGGTTAGGCACATTTTGAGAGGCTGAAACCCCAAAGACTTGATTGAATGCCTTTTCTCACATCCAGACTGACCTAGAATTTCATGGTTGACATGGATGACATGGCTCTTCTCCACACAGAACTGTGATGAAATCCTCTCGGTTCCCAGTACATTCTATAGAGCTTGGTATAAAGCATGAGCTCAAGACATTCATTTTTTCAAACTGAAGTGCAGTCACTAGTATGAAATTCCAGGACTACGAATAGATCCTTTTAGGAACTGAAGATGACCTTAGACTTTGAGGATAACAGAAAGTACACAGAATTAACCAGCAGGGGAAATACAAGTGTGGATTTGGTGGCCAATGGAAAGCCCCTGGTGGCAGTTTTGTTCAAGTGTTTGCGTGCTTACTGATAAAGCTCCATCTCTAAAAACTGCTTGCAGACTTAGACTTAGCTGGAATAATAAAACAGAAACCCTCCTGTGTGGGGAAAAAAAAAAGCTAATGACAACACCATCACAAATAATCAACCAAATATATAAACCAGTGATTTTCAAGATATCAGACATCTGAGGATGAAACCTGGATCATTTAGCAGGTGTATACTTTAGGAAGCTGCCAAACTTTCCCAGGGTTGTACCATTTCCTTCTTCCCCTTCTTCCTTCCTTCCTGCCTTCCTTTTTTTCCTTACGCTTCCACCAGCAGAGTTCTGGTTCCTATACATTCTCATCACTAATACATATGGTCAGACTTTCTAATTTAATCTAATTATACTTACGGTGACTTGTGGTTTTAATTTACATTTTTTCAGTGCTCCATAGATTGTGCCTTTGGTGTCATTACTAACATCCAAGGTCAGAAATTTTTTTTCTTTTTTTTGTCTTGTAGAAGTTTCACAATGTAGGTTTTACATTAGGTATATGATACACTTTGTGTTAAATATTGCATATAATATGAGGTAAGGATTCTTGCACTATAGTGTTGGATTCCATTTGATAAAATTTTGTTTAGAATCTTTGACTATATGTTCATGAAGGATATCAGTTTGTAGAAGTTTTGTTTGTTTTCAGGGCAAAAAAAAATTTAATGATAAAAAAGCCAGTCTCCTTATTTTCTGCATCTATTTTTTTAAGATAATAATGCAACTCCAAAGTAAAATCACTTGTCAATCAAGGTAAAATTAAGCTTTTCATTTTGTTGAAATTTCTATTTTGTTTTTATTTCCCAGAGTGGGGGAAAGAAAGTCAACTTTGGTTTAGCATGGCTTAATATATATAGCATGTTTATAAATTAAAATTAATGCAAAAGAAAGCCCTGATATATGTTAGTAAAATCAAGCAAAATGTGTTGGTTTAAGGGTATCAATCTTTTTGGTGGAAGGCATAGCCAGTAATCTGAATTACCTACCTCCAGCACTCCCATTTATAAAACTAGTATCCAGTAATGAGTGGTTGGTATTGATGTAATTATGATCTGTTTAAAGTAATATGGATCACAGCTTTCTTATCCATTCATCTGCTGATGGACATCTAGGTTGTTTCCATGTCCTGGCTATTATAAACAAGGCTGCAATGAACATTGGGGTACATGTGTCTTTCAGTTCTGGTTTCCTCAGTGTGTATGCCCAGCAGTGGAATTGCTGGGTCATAAGGCAGTTCTATTTGCAATTTTTAAAGGAATCTCCACACTGTTTTCCATAGTGGCTGTACTAGTGTGCATTCCCACCAACAGTGTAAGAGGGTTCCCTTTTCTCCACATCCTCTCTAGCATTTATTGCTTGTAGACTTTTGGGTCGCAGCCATTCTGACTGGTGTGAAATGGTACCACATTGTGGTCTTGATTTGCATTTTTTTGATAATGAGTGATGTTGAGCATCTTTTCATGTGTTTGTTAGCCATCCATATGTCTTCTTTGGAGAAATGTCTGTTTAGTTCTTTGGCCCATTTTTTGATTGGATTGTTTATTTTTCTGGAGTTGAGCTGCATAAGTTGCTTGTATATTTTTTGAGATTAGTTGTTTGACAGTTGTTTCATTTGCTATTGTTTTCTCCCATTCAGAAGGCTGTCTTTTCACCTTACTTATAGTTTCCTTTGTTGTGCAGAAGCTTTTGATTTTAATTAGATCCCATTTGTTTATTTTTGCTTTTATTTCCGGTATACTGGGAGGTGGATCATAGAGGATTCTGCTGTAATTTACGTCGGAGAGTGTTTTGCCTATGTTCTCCTCTAGGAATTTTAGAGTTTCTGGTCTTACGTTTAGATCTTTAATCCATTTTGAGTTTATTTTTCTGTATGGTATTAGAAAGTGATCTAGTTTCATTCTTTTACAAGTGGTTGACCAGTTTTCCCAGTACCACTTGTTAAAGAGATTGTCTTTACTCCATTGTATATTCTTGCCTCCTTTGTCAAAGATAAGATGTCCATAAGTGTGTGGATTTATCTCTGGGCTTTCTATTTTGTTCCATTGATCTATATTTCTGTCTTTGTGCCAGTACCATACTGTCTTAATGACTGTGGCTTTGTAGTAGAGCCTGAAGTCAGGCAATTTGATTCCTCCAGTTCCATTCTTCTTTCTCAAGATTGCTTTTGCTATTCAAGTTTTTTGTTTTTTTTTATTTCCATAGAAATCTTGAAATTATTTGTTCTAGTTCTGTGAAAAATACTGCTGGGAGCTTTATAGGGACTGCATTGAATCTGTAGATTGCTTTGGGTAGTATACTCATTTTCACTGTATTGACTCTTCCGATCCATGAACATGGTATATCTCTCCATCTATTAGTATCCTCTTTGATTTCTTTCATCAGTGTTTTATAGGTCTTTATAGGTCTTAAAGATATATAGGTCTTTAGTTTCTTTAGGTAGGTATATTCCTAAGTATTTTATTCTTTTCATTGCAATGGTGAATGGAATTGTTTCCTTAACTTCTTTTTCTACTTTCTCATTATTAGTGTATAGGAATGCAATGGATTTCTGAGTGTCGATTTTATATCCTGCAACTTTTCTATATTCATCAATTAGCTCTAGTAGTTTTCTGGTGGAGTCTTTAGGATTTTCTATGTAGAGGATAATGTCTTCTGCAAACAGTGAGAGTTTTACTTCTTTTTTTCCAATTTGGATTCCTTTTATTTCTTTTTCTGCTCTGATTGCTGTGAGCTGTGGTACATATACACAATGGAGTATTACTCAGCTCTGAAAAGGAATAAATCTGAATCAGTTCTAAAGAGATAGATGAAACTGGAGCCGATTATACAGAGTGAAGTAAGCCAGAAAGAAAAACACCAGTATAGTATACTGACACATATATATAGAATTTAGAAAGATAGTAATGATGACCCTGTCTGTGAGACAACAGAAGAGACACAGAGGTATAGAACGAACTTTTGGCCTCTGAGGGAAAGGGAGAGAGAGAGGGTGGGATGATTTGGGAGAATGGCATTGAAACATGTATGCTGTCATGTAAGAAATGAAGCTCCAGTCTATTTTTGATACAGGATACAGAATGCTTGGGGCTGGAGCACAGGGATGATCCAGAGAGATAATATGGGGTGGGAGGTAGGAAGGGGTTTCAGGATTGGGAGCTCGTGTACACCTGTGGCTGATTCATGTCAATGTATGGCAAAACCAATGCAGTATTGTAACGTAGAATAAAGTAAAAATAAAATGAAAATATAAAATAAAATTTTTAAAAAATAAATAAATAAATAAAAGAAACTGACCATAAGACTGAGGGGTATGTTAAGATGAACAGAATATATAATCTAAACATGAAAATTCTCCCAAGTCAAGGTATACATTTGAAGACAAGAATCACACTCTAATATATGTGAAACATGAATAAAATTGTAAAATAATAATAATTACAAGAAAGTAATATGGATGTTGAATTCTAGATGGGGCAACAGGATAAACAAGAAATTAGCAGCCTAACTAGAAGCCAGGCTTCCATCTACAGTATTAAAAAAAACGGGGCGGGGGAAGCAAATGATCTGGGGAATTGAAGTAAAGTAAATCCAACAAGGGAGCAATAATGCAGATATATCAAACTTAGAACTAGGAAATGATGACTGTCACCTTCCGATGCCTAAAAGAACATTCTGAGTTCTATTTTTCTTGCTATGGATGCTTTCTAGGGAGATGAGTTACTGATAGTCTCTCCTCTGCATAAAGTAACCATATAGGAGAACAGCACTCTCAGATCAGGTCCAGAGGTTGTCTGATGCAGTGGAAAGAGTGTGGGATATGGAGTCAGTATCTTACTTGCTAGGGTCATCAGCAAGCAACTTCACCACTCTCTCTGATCATGTCCTTTCAATTGATGGTTGAAAACAATTCTCCTCTCTCACTGGAGCGAGGAGTATACCAGCCTCAAAAGGGTGCCATTGGTTTTGCCAGTAGAGCTGAGTGAACACACTGTGTACCTACTGCATCCTATCAGTCTGCATAAAGGCCCCTTAGGCACCTTCTCTCCTCTTCCTGATTCTGTGCAGGAGCAGTTCCAGGTGAGGTCCCCCACCCAGCTGGCCCCATCATGATGAATGATCTGGACCTAGAGAGGCTCTTGCCTGCACACTCACCCTTGCTGGTCCACAAGACCAGGCCCAAATCAAGGCAGGATAACTAAGGAGACATTGAAATGGAGACTCTCCAGCTCTTGACTGAATGCTGCTAATTATTTTTATGAATAGTTCAGAAGTCAAAATCTGGCAGAAAGGAAAAACATACAGAGATATTTACCCCAGAAATAAATAAATTAACCTTTCTTCCTTGTGAATAGCATAAAAATGGCTTTGATTTAATGAAAACTTTGTAATAGTGGTCTTGGCTTTTTGCCATTAGCAGATGTCTATAATAAGCTAAGGTCTCAGACAGAGATGAATTATTATTATTATTATTATTATTTACCTCAAAGCTTCACAAAGACACTGTGACTGAGAATTCACTAGGAAAACAGGAGTTGTTGTTTCTAGTTTTATTATTTAATGGCAAACAGTTTAAAGTCACGAGTAATTGGAGTTTTTTTGTGTTTCATTGATTGCCTTTGATTATCATGCTAATTATATTGTAAACAGTCTCCTAGATTTTCAGACAGTAGTGACTTTAATGTTGTTTCAAGGTAAAGAACCATTTCAGAGATCAGCAGAGCAGGACTCACACCATTCTTCTGTGCATTGAAAAGAAAACAGGAAATGTCCTGCAAGCTAATTTTATTCTTTTCACATATATTATGAGGCATGCTTGCAACCCTAGGGGCCAGGTAGTTTATTTCTATATAGGTCCAAAGCAGACTGTAGTGTATGTGTGCCTGTGTGTGCATGTGTGTACAAATGGGTGTGCTGGGAGTAGGTGCCAGGTCTTGGATATGCCTCTGAAGTCTGTATGAGTCCATTACTCCACCTTGGAAAGCTCATGGGATACTCCATGCTGCTACAATACCCAAAATTATACCCTGGGCTCCTACAGCACTTCTTGTAAGATCCCATAAATGAGGCACCACAGGCCTCTAATTAGGGGGTAAAATGCCTATTTATTGTAATATCACATAACCAATAAGCTAGAAGATAAAAGATCAACTCTTGGCCTGTTATTCTCACCCCCAGGTTTAGAGGGCAAGGTCCATATTCTATGACTGATTCCTTGCTCTATAATTTCATGTGATTGACTTCTCTCCATATTTACTTGTTGCTTTCTTCCCTGACTCTCATTCACAGGGAAAAAAGCACGGAGATAGCACCAGCCCCCACATTCCTGCCACCGAGTAACTTGGAGACCAAGGTCATGTGCATGGCAAAGAAAATCTTTGTCTGTATCCAGATGCTTATGATGCAATGGGGTTTGTTTTTCCTTCTCTATACAGTGACCCAACATCACCTGACTTGTTCCTCACATCAGTCTCAGGACTCTAGAGAGCTCAATCCCTTTTTCTTTCCATTGAACCCTGGTGGATTGAATGGGATCTGTGGTAAAGACAGGAAGGACACCAATAATCAATGCTCCCCTCCTGTGGTAACTGTGGCTAGAGCGGAACTGCCTATCCAAGCACTTACCCCCCAGCTCTTTTTTCATTCACGTGTAATCACATCACAGGTTCTTGCTGGAGTAGTGCCAGTGGAGATGATGTGAACCATTCTCAGGCTGAGGCTGTTAAATATTAGATGTGAGAACTTTTGGTCTGCCTATCTAGGGACATCCACAGTGGCATGGGTGACAGTGAAACTTCATGAGAGTAAAACACTGTAATTTGCAGGCTGCTAATTATAGCAGTTATGAATACAAATCTGCTGTATAAATGGTCAAATTGTTTTAAATTTGAATCTAGTCTGTGCCATGTGACCGTTAATCCTAGGCAAGACTACATTCACGATTATGTGTGTTTGTGAACATAATATATAAATGGACTAAACCCCCCCCCAAACTTCTACAGACCTTTCCCTGGACTTAACTGTAAAGGGGAGGCATCGGCTCACAAAATCAACAAGGAAGCCACGGAATAGAGAAGGAAATGGCACCCCACTCCAGTGTTTTTGCCTGGAAAATCCCAAGGACAGAGGAACCTTGTGGGCTACAGTCCCTGGGGTCACAAAGAATCAGACAGAACTTAGCTAAAACACTAAACTACAACAAACCACAAAGAGAAGGGAAGGCTCTCCACTGGAAGATGACAGTCCCAAGCTTCAGTGTCAGGGCTGCTATCACTGTGTCACAGTCTAGTTTTCATCTTTGCAGGCTGTGGATACCATTCTAATTCTCACTCATTTGAGACTACCTTTCTCTACAACACAAAAATATAAAAATAGAGCTGCCAACAACACTTATGTTTTATGTCCACTTCAGGAGAGGAGTGATTTGGTGTTCTAATTCCCAAGTCCAAGATACCAACACAGAGATCTATAGCCAGTGCTTGTGTTTGGAGCAATAGGCTATAGCAGGTGGGAGTGGGTTGGCAAGTGGTATGTGTGTGGGGAGTGACTGTACAGGCTGCATCCCCAAATAATCAGATTTTGTGGAAGCCAGATGCCAAGAGTAGGATCCACACTGCCAATGTCTACCATATAATGCAAACCCTGGGGAGTCAGCAACAGAAGGAAACAGACAGGTAGCCCAAACACTAGCTCTCCTTCAGAGTGGAAATAGTTTCTGTAGCTCCAGGTTTCAGATGCCTAACCAACCTCACCACAATCTGTCTGAAGCTGACCGTTAGTGTCTCCAGCCAGCTGGCCTCCCTAGATCCCTGCTGTTGTGAAAAGTCCAACCACACAGCCAGAGGCTGAAAATCAGAGGCAGGGTGTATCTCTCCCATCCCTGGCCAGTCTCCAAGCCCTCTTGTTGTCTAGACAATAAAACGTGGGTTCCCCAAACACTCAGCAGTGAGCTGTCTCTGGCCTCAGTCAGCTATGCCCTTTCTTGAACTGCTCATCCCTCATCATTGTCCCCTCTGACTGCAATCAGCTCAGTGCAAAGCCTCCAGGAAGCCCACAGTCCTGATCTCACGCAGGTTGCTCTGGAGAGCTGCCTGTCCACCTCGTATTTTAACAACATCCTCAAATCCAACTCTCCCACTGGATTCTGCCTCCGTAAAGACTACATGGACAGTTGTGTTCCTGTGGTAGTATTTTATCACTGATGTCCAGCAGGGCACCTGGCCTGTGGCAGATGCCCTAAAACTTCATGAAGTTGAAGTATAAAGAGAAAATGTCATACATCTAAGCGATATGCTCCAGAGTTCCTCCCCTAACTGCCTCCCTTCAGCTCTGTTTTGTGGTTCACCTGGAGTGGCTCTCTCCAAGCAGACTCCTGTGATCTCTGCAGTCACAGGGCATGCCCCCCCCCACCCCCAGGCTTGATAAATGTTGTCATGCTGAGGTTTCACTGGTCTCCCTGGATTACACTTGCCTGGAGTGAGTTTTTTTCACAGCACAGCACGGGACTGGAACAAGTACAAACCAGATACAACTTTTACTGAGGAAACTGATAACTTGTAGAAAATAAGTCTTACATTATGTTGTATTACAGTACAATTAACAGTAAAAGGTATGGGGTTTGAGAAATTGTACGCAGAATCTTCCCTTTATAGCTGAGTAACTTTAAGAGCATCACCAGCCCTCTGTGATGGCAGCTGTCACTTCTGTCCATGAAAGTTAAGAATGAGATTTCAGGAGTTGTGCAGACTATGTGAGATGAGGGCCATAAGGATTGCACCAGAATCTGTGGAATGGGGAGCCCTCAGCAATAGCAAGTCGTTGTCGTTACTGACCTCAAAGAATATCTCTTAGTTGATGCATTTTACTAATTTATGTTCCATAGTCTGCGAGTGCTTCCCTGGTGACTCAGATCTTCCTGCAATGCAAGAGACCAGGTTTGATCCCCAAGTCAGAAAGATCTCCTGAAAAGGGAGTGGTTACACACTCCAGTGTTCTTGACTGGAAATTTCCATGGACAGAGGAGCCGGCAGGCTACATAGGGTCACAAAGTCTCAGACACCCATGAACAACTAACACTGACTTTTTTTGTTCTTCAATAGGTGAGGAAATACAGTAGTAAGATTTTAGAACATTTTATAACATGCAGTTTTAAAGAATAATAGAAATAGCTTACCCATACACCAGGTCCATTTCAAACACTTCCATAAATTGTGTAGTTTAATCCTCATAGCAATTTCAGAAGTAGAACTACTATTATCCCTGTTTTAAAGATGAGAAATAAGACTAGAGAAGTTCAGTAACTTGACCAAGATCCTCCAGGTTTAATGGGCAGAGGTGGAATTTAAAGAAAACCATGGAGCTCCAGACTCTATGCCCCTAAGAGGGTGTTTTGAACTCAATGTATCCCTATGAAGTTCATTTGTAGAAGCGATAAAGTATAACTGTATTTAGAGATAGGCCTCTAAGAAGGCAATTAAGGCTAAATGAGATCATACAGGTGAGGCCCTGATCTGATAGGATTAGTGTCCTGGTAACAAGTAACACCAGAGAGCTCACCTTCCATCCTATACCCTTCCTCTCTTCTTTCAACATGTTTTCTTCTCTTTTCTTCATCTTCCCTCCTCTTCCTTCTGCCTTCCCTCCTCTCACTGTATCAGGACACCGTAAAAAGGCAGCCATCCATAAACCAAGACAAGACCCTTCATCAGAAACCAAATCTGCCAGCCCCTTGATTTTGGCTTTCCTAGCCTCTAGGACTGTGAGTTTCAAAAATCTAAGATCATGGCATCCAGTCCTATCGCTTCATGGCAAATAGATGAGGAGAAAATGGAAATAGTGGCAGATTTTATCTTCTTCGGCTCCAAAATTATTGCAGATGATGACTGTATCCATGAAATTAAAAGATGTTTACTCCTTTGAATAAAAGTTATGACCAATCTAGATAGCATATTAAACATCATTTGCCAACAAAGATTTCTATGGTCAAAGCTATAGTTTTTCCAGTAGTCATGTGTGAATGTGATAGTTGTACCATAAAGAAGACTGAGACCAAAGAATCAATGTTTTTGAGCTTTGCTATTGGAGAAAACTTGAGAATTTCTTAGACTGTAAGGAGATCAAACTAGTCAATCCTAAAGGAAATAAACCCTGAATATTTATTGGAAGGACTGATGCTGAAGCTGAATCTCCAATACTTTGGACAGCTGATGCAAAGAGCTAACTCACTAGAAAAGACCCTGATGTTGGGAAAGACTGAGGGCAGGAGGAGAAAGGCAGGGCAGAGAATGAGATGGTTGTATGGCATCATGGACTCAGTGGACATGAGTTTGAGAAAATTTCAGGAGACTGTGAAGGACAAGGAAGCCTGGCATGCTGCAGTCCATGGGGTGGCATAGAGTTGGACATGACTTAGCAACTGAGAAACAAATAACAAGAAATTTGAGAAATAAAAGTCAATTTTTTTAAGCCTCTTTAAACAATGTTTTTGTCTGTTTGTTACTGCAGCCCAAGCTGACTAATACAAAGTGGAACACAATGGGCACTGCCTCTTATAACTGAAAATAACATTTGTGTCATAGATAATTAGCAATAGTTCATCTCATTGAAGAAATCATTGTATCTGATGAAATACTGTAAATATCAAGAGCTAGAGAGAGGATGGAGTGAGCAGAGGGAACTCTGACCACATCTTATTCTCCTGCCATGCCCACTGGGTGCCCGTCACTCCCAAGAGCTGGGTCAGACACACGGTCTTTTCCTCCCACACCCACCAAGGACTTAGAAGAAAGCTGATAGGAAGTATATATTCTCAGTAAGGCTGACATGGCCTGGTTTGGATGGTACTCATGTGGTGACAACACATTGGCTTTCTATGAGCTCTTCTCACATAAGATGCAAGGGTTTGTGTCACTGGGTTCTCATTGAGTTTATGGAGATTGCCCTTTGCACTCGGTTATCCTGTTCATCTGCACCCACATTAAAAAAAGTCCGGTTCATCTGCACCATCTTTTATTTTTTGATTTATAAATTCAGCAAAATTGGCTTTCCTAAAGTATTTTCTAAGCTACTATGCAGACCAAAGGAACCGTTTTCTATCTTTGCTTAAGAGAAAGTGTGTGTCCAATGTTAACAGTGTAATAAAAACACTTCACTCCCTCACATCCCTAGAACACGTGTCCAGCCTCACCTCACAACAGGCAGGGAGAATCCCATTTGGGGTCACTGGGTTGCATTATAGGAAAGAATGCAGCTTCAGAGGAGGCAGGTACAGCCCCAACTTTGCTTTGGTCCTATTGTTAGCTGAATAACCTTAGGCAAATCACAGAGCATTTCTAAATCTGAGCTTCTTAGTTCTAAAACATAGCTAGAATCACCTGCCCTGTGGGGCTGTTAAGATAACTAAATCACTGAAAATGAGTCTGGGGCTTAGCCTCATACAGAGAACTCCACACCTCATAAATGTTGTCATGAAGCAGTTGTTTAGGTACTAACCTCACACATTTCTTGAGGTTCCATCTCTTTGGACACTTGGAATGTCTTCCTCAAGTGCCCACTCTGGAGAGAGTGGGGGTCTGTATATTGTGGGTGCTATTGAGCCAGACCCCTGGGCTAGAAGAGGACTCACCTCCCAGAGGGTTGCTGTGCCTCTTCAGGGAGAATAGGGGTTTGGGATATGTTTCATGGTGGTTCTATGCCAGGAAGAATTGCAGGGCTTATGGACTCAATGGGCGTGAATTGTGTGAACTCTGGGAGATGGTGATGGACAGGGAGGCCTGGCATGCTGCGATTCATGGGGTCGCAAAGAGTCAGACATGACTGAGTGACTGAACTGAATTGAACTGAACGAAGGGTGCAGCCCCTTATGTGCAGAAGGAAGCTCATACTGCTGCCCCTAGCCAGGAGAGGTGGGAGGGTTCATATCTGAGCACTTTCTATCAGCTCTGGAGTTTATCATTCTTTCCCCATGCAGTTAGTTTTGATTCTCTGTTCCACTCACTGACCCAGTCCAGGGGACCCAGGTACACTGGAAGATGGGTGGAGTTTGGACAGGGCACTGGCAGCCACTCTCTTGGAACACCTTCCCTAGGCTGTGGGTTTAGGACAGACTGGACTCTAAAGTACTTACTGCCTTGTATCCCAATTAAATATCAGACTTCCACAGGTAGAGACTTGAGCTCACTCACATCACACCCCAATCCACTTTAACACCCAGTAAGCAGCCTTAGCACAGGCAGGCTAAGTGGTCCACAACCCCCAGAGGCAGAACTACTGGTAAAGACTACAATATCAGACTCTGTTTCTGCCCTTTTCTCTAATTTTAAGTTTGATAAAAGTTATGAGGCAGAAGGGACTTCCCAGGTGACTCTAGCGGTAAAGAATACACCTAACCAATGCAGAAGATGTAAAAGATGCAAGTTCGATCCCTGGGTTGGGAAGATCCCCTGGAGGAAGGCATGGCAATCCACTCCAGTATTCTTCCCTGGAGAATCCCATGGACAAAGAAGCCATATGGACTACAGTCCATGGGGTTACGAAGAGTTGAACATGACTGAAACAATTTAGTATGCATGCAAGTGAGGCAGAAGAGGTTATAGAGGGGAGATTTGCCTCTCAGTGTTGCTTCCATCTCAGAGAAATGAATATATTTTTTAAGTATCAAACTTTTCTTAGTTAGATATCACAGTGCTGTGCCTGTCCACAAGGGAAAAAGAGAATGAATGCTCCTCACAACATGGAGCCTCACAGATTGCAGTGCCAGCCTGTTGGCACAGGTGTGAGCTTGCCCTGCCTGATACAGAGCTGGCTGAGGTGCACAGTGTAGAGCCCCAGTGGGTGTCAGTTACCAAGACATACCGGGCGCTGCTTGCTGGTGAGAGCTGTCCACCTGTGGAAGACACAGCCCAAACACAGAAAGGGACAACCCCACATGCTGGTTTTAGAAAGAGAGAAGAAGGTGTGGAATCCAGAACTCTGACCCCCTGGAGAAGCTCAGAAAATTTTCACCTGTAGCTGGAGATGTTCCTCTCATCTTTAGCACCTGCAGAGATTTTGAAGGCACCTTATAAACCATGAAAGTTTTCCTTAGAAGAAAGGAATCTTTGAACCCAAAGGGAACTAACAATATAATTGTGGAGAATATGTTTTCATTATTAATTAACTCATTAATGTCTTTATTTTCATTTATCAGGCCCTAGTCTGCACCAATTTCTATATTAGAAATAAGGATGAAGTAATAGGTACAATGTGGACTCTAAAATGACATGTTTTATACCAGGCCCTTAACTGCAAATGTGAGAAGAGCCTCCTGGCTGCTTCTTTATTACAGCCTGGCCTTGTGCTGGAGTCTATGATGAAAAGGGTTTTGAAAGCTCTCTGAACTTTGGGAAGGAGTTGCCTACCCTCAAGGGAGGGCCATGGGGTCAATCTGCCAAGGAAACTGACACCTGGGCCAGATCTCAGACTTGAGCTCACTCACATCACACCCCAATCCACTTTAACACCCAGTAAGCAGCCTTAGCACAGGCAGGCTAAGTGGTCCACAACCCCCAGAGGCAGAACTACTGGTAAAGACTACAATATCAGACTCTGTTTCTGCCCTTTTCTCTAATTTTAAGTTTGATAAAAGTTATGAGGCAGAAGGGACTTCCCAGGTGACTCTAGCGGTAAAGAATACACCTAACCAATGCAGAAGATGTAAAAGATGCAAGTTCGATCCCTGGGTTGGGAAGATCCCCTGGAGGAAGGCATGGCAATCCACTCCAGTATTCTTCCCTGGAGAATCCCATGGACAAAGAAGCCATATGGACTACAGTCCATGGGGTTACGAAGAGTTGAACATGACTGAAACAATTTAGTATGCATGCAAGTGAGGCAGAAGAGGTTATAGAGGGGAGATTTGCCTCTCAGTGTTGCTTCCATCTCAGAGAAATGAATATATTTTTTAAGTATCAAACTTTTCTTAGTTAGATATCACAGTGCTGTGCCTGTCCACAAGGGAAAAAGAGAATGAATGCTCCTCACAACATGGAGCCTCACAGATTGCAGTGCCAGCCTGTTGGCACAGGTGTGAGCTTGCCCTGCCTGATACAGAGCTGGCTGAGGTGCACAGTGTAGAGCCCCAGTGGGTGTCAGTTACCAAGACATACCGGGCGCTGCTTGCTGGTGAGAGCTGTCCACCTGTGGAAGACACAGCCCAAACACAGAAAGGGACAACCCCACATGCTGGTTTTAGAAAGAGAGAAGAAGGTGTGGAATCCAGAACTCTGACCCCCTGGAGAAGCTCAGAAAATTTTCACCTGTAGCTGGAGATGTTCCTCTCATCTTTAGCACCTGCAGAGATTTTGAAGGCACCTTATAAACCATGAAAGTTTTCCTTAGAAGAAAGGAATCTTTGAACCCAAAGGGAACTAACAATATAATTGTGGAGAATATGTTTTCATTATTAATTAACTCATTAATGTCTTTATTTTCATTTATCAGGCCCTAGTCTGCACCAATTTCTATATTAGAAATAAGGATGAAGTAATAGGTACAATGTGGACTCTAAAATGACATGTTTTATACCAGGCCCTTAACTGCAAATGTGAGAAGAGCCTCCTGGCTGCTTCTTTATTACAGCCTGGCCTTGTGCTGGAGTCTATGATGAAAAGGGTTTTGAAAGCTCTCTGAACTTTGGGAAGGAGTTGCCTACCCTCAAGGGAGGGCCATGGGGTCAATCTGCCAAGGAAACTGAACCTGGGCCAGATCTCCAAGGAGAAATGGGAAGTTAGGAACTGGGTGGATGACAGAGGAGGGCATTTCTGCAAAGCACAAGTAAGACAGTCTGGGGACCTGGTCTGGCTCTCAGGAGCTCTATCAAGAACTGGTGGGTTCACTTCGTCACATTCACTCATGACTCACCTGGCCTGTCCCTGGGAGTGAGACTTCAGAAGTGGTAGGTAGAAAAGCCAGTTCTGACTTCACAGTTTCTTTGACTTGATTTTCATTGCTTTTATTATTATAATCATACATAATGACCTTCATCAGAGAATCCTGCCCCTCTGCCTGTTAAAATGAAGTGCCCCTTGTTCAGAACTCTGTCCATATGTAGATAGCAGGAAGGAAGAAATTAACCTATCACCTGCCTCAGCCTTGCCATTCTAGGAGATATTTGCAAGATTAATGGCCTTTTTATTTTGTCTCTTCAACACCCTCATCTCTAATCTTTAAAAGCATCTGGCATCCAGATCCCATAAGATGGCTTTGCCCGGGTTGGGACATATTCTATTCATTTCCAAATCCTTCCAGGTGTCAGAATGTCTGCTTCAGACTCAGCTTCACAAAAGTTTGTTAACTGTGAATTAAGAAAATTGGACAACTATTTATCCTCACTGAGGAACAGACCTTCTATCAAATCTTAAGTCACTTTAAATGAACAAAGTAAATTACAGAAACAAAAGTTTCACATGTAAATAAAACTGCTCTGGGGAAAGGCTGCCTGGAAATTAAGCTCCAAAAATTCTAAAAGAAACGGCTTCTGTGTCAGACCTGGCTTGTATTATCAGGGGTGTTTGTTCCATTGCCACTTATTGGTTGAAAATTTAAACACTGGAGAAAAGGAAGCAAGATCCTCCAAGTTTTCAAAGTCAGCTGAAGGCAATATTCAAAGACATCAAGTGGCTGACATTTCACAGCTGTGGAATTAAGCAAATATAATTCACAGATCCTCTATAAGGTTTAGTAATAAAATGTAACTTTAACTATTACAGTCTCCAGGAAACCCCACCATTGCTACATAGACTAAAAGCATCCTGAATGTCTCATTAATTTTTACCTACCTGAGAGACAAGATTTCTTTTAACCCATCTAAAGGAATTCAGTTAATGTCATTTGCTTCCAGCTGCCATCTTGTGAAATCCAAGAGTGGGCTTCAGTCTGAGTTGTGTTTCAGACTGCTCAGATGGTCTTTAAGATGTAGATGTGTTCTAGACATGTGAGACTATTGTAATGCATCTCAGGGAAGTAAGACAATAAATAAAATTATAGCTAGGTTTCTAGAATTGTATTGCTGCATCAAGACTCAAGGGGAAGGTAAGCAAGTGTCCTTCTTAACTTGTCAGCCTGTCAGAGTTGGGTTTCTGATTTTTCTAAGCAGCCCAGTCTCTGGATGGAATTGTGAAAGATGTAGGTTTGATCCCAGGGTCAAGAAGATCTCCTGGAGGAGGAAATGGCAACCCACTCAAGTGTCCTGTCCAGGAGAACCGCATGGACAGAGGAGCCTGGCAGGCTATAGTCCACAGGGTCACAAAGAGTCAGACACGACTGAAGCGACTTAGCACACAACCATTCATTTCAGAATGTAAAGAACTATGTACAGAGTATCTGTGTTGTATGGGGATATTATCTATAGATTTGGGGTTCAGAGAGTTTCAGTTTCTCCTTTTAATAATTGTGCTTTGTTGATCTCATTCATGGTCTTCTGGTATCTGCATGTTTGTTTATGTAATTTTATAATCTCTGATTATAAGCAACACCATGTAAGTTGCTTTGACAAAAGGAGTGATGGTATCAAGACAGACACAAGAAAATTCTTAACAAAGTGCTTATGTATTTCATTTTCTGCTTGCTTCTCTGCCATTGCTATTAATCAACAGTAACAGAATTCTTCCAAATCCAACCAGATAAATGGGAGGTGAGACATATACACAGAAAAGTTTCACAGAGAAGACCAACTTGTCCCAGCTGAGTCATTCTGGACCACATGTGAGTGAGCCCAGCCAAGATTAGCAGAAATGTCTCTCAATCTGCCACTGAGTGTAGACACAAGAGACCAGAGGAACCACCCAGCAACCTCATTGACTTGGGAGGCATGGTAAATGCTCATTATTCTCAGCCTCTGAGTTTTAGACCAGTTTGTTACACAGAAATAGACAGTGAGACTATAAGCAAAGTAATATGACATCACACACACACAAACACATAGATGTGTGCCTGCTCACCCCTTTGTATTGTTGTGAGTATTAAGACAATATACCCAAAACTGAAGTATCTAAAACATAGAAGTCACTCTATCTGTTAAGCTACAGTTTCATATTCATATGGGCTTCTCTAATCCCTCTTCTATTCAAAAGAGTTTTCTATCTGCTACTTGATAAGGTTCAAATTTACTGATGAGCTATTCAAAAGAATCTATCCCATATATATATCTCTATTTCCTCTATTTCTATTGTTGTTAACTCTACTCAGAGAATATTGTTTATTAGAAGAGAGATGGTAAGACTGAAAACATTTTCATTTGAACACATGTGGCATGACTTTTCAAGCATGGTACTGAATGCTCTCTATATATGATCTCATTTAACTCATTTCATTGGATAAGTGTGACCATGTTACTTTGTAAGTAAGTACACTGAGACTTGGAGAAATTAAGGAACCAGTAATTAGTGGCTAAATGGGGGATTGAGCACATAAGGGTGGGGCATTAAAACAGACACTTTCCCAAAAACTCCCAAAAGTCCTAAAAATTATGTGGACAGGACCAGGTTAAAATACCAAGGAGATTGTAGATATAATCTCAGTCAGAACTCTGTGGAAAATGAAAGTGGAGTGAGCATTAAGTATGTGAGAAAACAAAAGAGACACAGATGTATAGAATGGACTTTTGGCCTCTGAGGGAGAGGGAGAGGGTAGGATGATTTGGGAGAATGGCATTGAAACATGCATACTATCATGTAAGAAATAAAGCACCAGTCTATGTTCGATACAGGATGCTTGGGGCTGGTGCATGGGGATGATCCAGAGAGATGATATGGGGTGGGAGGTGGGAGGGGGTTTCAGGATTGGGAGTTCGTGTACACCTGTGGCTGATTCATGTCAATGTATGGCAAAACCAATACAATATTGTAAAGTAGAATAAAGTAAAAATAAAATTTAAAAAAAAAAGAACTAACACCTGAAAAAAAAAAAAAAAAAGAGAGAGAGAGAGAGTCCTCAAAATGTTAGAACTTACTTCTTGGAGATACTGTGCCAAGGGATTGGATGGGAATATATATAATGGATATTGAGCCAAAAGTTAAAACATCTGCATATATTCTGGGAGAATGTGTTCCTTGAGAAGAAATGTAAAATAAGTGGATAGGGACTTGTGTCTCCTGGCTTGGTGTTCAGGATCAAAAAGGGAGTGTTTTAGTAGACAGGCTTATAATGTGACAGTAAATCAGTCAAGTGGGCCTTAGGAAGCATCACTATGAACAAACCTAGTGGAAGTGATGGAACTCCAGTTTAACTAATTCAAATCCTAAAAGATGATGTTGTGAAAGTGCTGCACTCAGTATTCCAGCAGATTTGGAAAACTCAGCAGTTACCACAGGACTAGAAAATGTCAGTTTTCATTCCAATCCCAAAGAACAGCAATACCAAAGAATGTTCAAACTATGACAAAATTACACATATCTCACACTCTAGCAAAGTAATGCTCAAAATTCTCCAAGCCAGGCTTCAACAATATGTGAATTGTGAATTTCCAGATGTTCAAGCTGGATTTAGAAAAGGCAGAGGAACCAGAAATCAAGTTGCCAACATCTGTTGGATCTTCAAAAAAGCAAAAGAGTTCTAGAAAAACATCTACTTATGCTTTACTAACTATGCAAAAGCAATTAACTGTGTAGATTACAACAAACTGTGGAAAATTCTTCAAGAAAAAGGAATACCAGACCACCTCACCTATCTGCTGAAAAATCTGTATGCTCATCAAGAAGCAACATTAGAATTGGACATGGAAAAACAGACTGGTTTCAAGTCAAGAAAGGAGTATGTCAAGGATGTACACTGTCACCGTGCTTATTTAACTTATATGCAGAGTACATCATGAGAAATACCAGCTGGATGAAGCACAAGCTGGAATCAAGATTGCTGGGAATATTGATTATGCAGTTGACACCACCCTTATAGCAGAAAGCAAGGAGGATCTGATGAGCCGCTTGATGAAAGTGAAAGAGGAGAGTGAAAATGTTGACTTAAAACTCAGAATTCAGAAAACTAAGATAACGGCATCCAGTCCCATCACTTTATGGTAAATAGATGGGGAAGCAATATAAATAGCGAGAGAACTTACTTTGAGGGCTCCAAAATCACTGCAGATGGTGACTGCAGCCATTAAATTAAAAGATGCTTGCTCTTTGCAAGAAAAGCTATGACCAACCTAGAAAGCATATTAAAAAGCAGAGACATTACTTTGCCAACAAAGGTCCATCTAGTCAAAGCTATGGTTTTCCATTAGTCATGTATGTATGTGAGTTGGACTATAAAGAAAGCTGAGCACTAACGAATTGATGCTGTTGAACTGTGGTGTTGGAGAAAACTTGAGAGTCCCTTGGACTTCAAGGAGATCTAACCAGTTCATTCTAAAGGAGATCAGTCCTGGGTGTTCATTGGAAGGATTGATGTTGAAGCTGAAACTCCAATACTTTGGCCACCTGATGTGAAGAACTGACTCATTTGAAAAAAACTTTGATGCTGGGAAAGATTGAAGGCAGGAAGAGAAGGGGATGACAGAGGATGAGATGATTGGATGGCATCACCGACTTGATGGACATGAGTTTTAGCAAGCAATGGAACTGGGTGATGGACAGGGAGGCCTGGCATGCTGCAGTCCATGGTGTTGCAAAGAGCTGGACATGACTAAGTGACTGACCTGACTGACTGAGATCAGTGTTGAAGTCTTACTACTTCCCTCATGTTTTTACCCACTCTCATCCATTGTAATAATAATTTTAAAAAGTGAATAAAGCTTCCTCTTTTAAATAAAATCACAACTTTTCTACTACAAATCTACTTGAAATTATAGTTTTCTCTGTATATGTGCCCAGGAGTAGAGTTGCTGGATTATACCATAGCTCTATTTTTAGCTTTTTAGGAAATATCCATACTGTTTTTCATAGTGGCTGTACCACTTTACATCCCCACCAACAGTATAGGAGGGTTTCCTTTTTTCCATAACTTCTCCAGCATCTACTGTTTGTAGATATTTAGATAATGGAAATTTTGACCTGTGTGAGGTGATACCTTGTAATTTTGATTTGCACTTCTCTAATAACTACTGATATTGAGTATCTTTTCATGTGCCTTTTGGCCATCTATATGTCTTTGGAGAAATGTCTATTTATGTTTTCTGCCCATTTTTCGATTGGGTTATTTGTATGATATCTAGCTGCATAGGCTGTTTGTATAGTTTGGAGGTTAATATATACACTACTATGTATAAAATGAGCTTTTCCTGTTAGCTCGGCTGGTAAAGAATCTACCTGCAACGTGGGGATCTGAGTATGATCTCTAGATTAGAAAGATCCCTCTGAGAAGGGAACAGCTACCCACTCCAGTATTCTGGCCTGGAGAGTTCCGTGATCTGTAGGCCATGGGTCTGAAAGAGTCAGTCAGGACTCAGTGACTTTTGCCTTAATGTATAAAATAGATAATTAATGAGAACATACTGTATAGTACAGGGAGCTATACTGAATGTTCCATGGTGACATAAATGAGAAGGAAATTCACAAAAGAAGGAATATATTTATACATATAACTGACTCACTTTACTATACAGCAGAAGCTAACACAACATTGTAAAGAAATGATACTCCAGTAAAAATTATAAGAAACAAAATACATCACTTATACCATCTGCTAAAAAACCACTAATATTTAAATTATACGTTATATATAACACAAATTCTTCTATTGCCTTATTATATTTTTAAATTCTTTCATTTTGAAATAAAGTTTTATATGAAACTGCAAAAAAAATTTCCAGAGTATCCCTGTGCAACATTCATTAGCCTCTCCCAGTGTTAATATCTGCAAAGCTATCCTTCAGTTTTCAAGTGAGGGCACTAACAATGATGCAATGCAAAGGGTTTATTCAGATTTCACCAGTCATACTAATTTGTGTCCAAAATGCAGCACTTGTATGCAAACTCAAAAACGACAGAATATCTGTTCATTTCGAAGGCAAACCATTCAATATCACAGTAATCCAAGTCTATGACTTGACCAGTAATGCTGAAGAAGCCGAAGTTGAATGGTTCTCTAAAGACCTACAAGACCTTCTAGAACTAACACCAGAAAAGATGTCCTTTTCATTATGGGGGACTAGAATGTAAAAGTAGGAAGTCAAGAAACATCTGGAATAACAGGGAAATTTGGCCTTGGAGTTCAGAATGAAGCAGGGCAAACAGGATTTTGCCAAGAGAACATACTGATCATAGCAAGCACTCTTTTCCAACACACAAAAGAAGACTCTACACATGGACATCACCAGATGGTCAATACTGAAATCAGATTG
>SJYC01031218.1:0-16844 GCA_006408675.1 Madoqua kirkii
ATTTTGGGGGGCTCCAAAATCACCGCAGATGGTGACTGCAGCCATGAAATTAAAAGACACTTGCTCCTTGGAAGAAAAGCTCTGACCAACCTAGATAGCATATTAAAAAACAGAGATATTACTTTGCCAACAAAGGTCTGTCTAGTCAAAGCTATGGTTTTTCCAGTTGTCGTGTATGGATCTGAGAGTTGGACTATGAAGAAGGCTGAGCACTGAAGAATTGATGCTTTTGAAGTGTGGTGTTGGAGAAGACTCGAGAGTCCCTTGGACTGCAAGGAGACCCAACCAGTCAATCCTAAAGGGAATCAGTCTTGAATTGGAAGGACTGATGCTGAAGCTGAAGCTCCAATACTTTGGCCACCTGATGTGAAGAACTGACTCATTGGAAAAGACCCCGATGCTGGGAAAGATTAAAGGCAGGAGGAGAAGGGTACAATAGAGGATGAGATGGTTGGATGGCATCACTGACTCTATGGACATGAATTTGAGTAAGCTCTGGGAGTTGGTGATGGACAGGAAAGCCTGGCGTGCTGCAGTCCATGGGGTTGCAAAGAATCAGCCATGACTGAGCAACTAAACATAACTGAACTGAACTGAGTCACAAAATTAAAGTTTTCACAGTTAATAGCCAGACAAAAGATAAAAGATAATTACAGTATACTGTTAGGCTAATCATGTTTCCATTATGGCTTGCAGTTATAATCTGCTTGTACAGTAGAGACCTGAATTCAGTCCCTGGGTTGGGAAGATCCCCTGGAGAAGGGAAAGGTTACCCACTCCAGTATTTTGGCCTAGAGAATTCCATGGACTGTATAGTCCATGGGGTCTCAAAGAGTCAGATAAGACTGAGTGACTTTCACTTTATAAAATAATTACACACAATTTAGGGGGTTAACTAGAGTGATGTGGTAACTAGAAGTGTATACCTGCACATGTTTTTATCCACCTAGCCAGTCTATGTCTTTTGGTTGATGCATTTAATCCTTTTACATTAAGGTAATTATTAATATGTATGGTCCGTTTTTCTTAATTATTTTGGGTTTATTCTTTGTAGGTCTCTTTCTTCTCTTGTGTTTCCTGCCTAGAAAATTTCCATTAACATTTGTTGTAAAGATGGTTTGGTAGTGCTGGATTCTCTTAAATTTTGCTTGCTGGAAAGCTTTTGATTGCTCCTTCGAATCTGAACCTGAGTCTTGCTGGGTAGAGTAAGCTTGGCTGCAGTTTCTTCCTTTTCATCACTTTAAATATATCGTGCCATCCCCTTCTAGTTTGTAGAGTTTCTGTTGAGAAATCAGCTGATAATCTGATGGGAGTTCCCTTGTATGTTATTTATCATTTTTCCCTTGTTGCTTTTAATATTTTATCTTGTCTTTAACTTTTGTCAGTCTGATTATTATGCGTCTCAGTGTGTTCCTCCTTGGGGTTATCCTGCCTGGGACTCTCTGTGCTTCCTAGACTTGGTTGGCTATTATCTCTTCAAATATTTTCTTGGGTCCTTTCTCTTTCTCTTCTTCTTCTCAGATTCCTATAGAGTGAATGCTGATATGTTGAATGCTGTCCCAGAGGACTGTTAGGCTGTCTTCATGTTTTTCATTCTTTTTTCTACATTCTGTTCTATGGCAGTGATTTTCCACCATTCCATCTTCCAGGTCACTTGTCCTGGAAGTTATTCTTCTATTGATTCCTTCTAGTGTATCGCTCATCTCTGTTTGTTTGTTCCTTAGTTTTTCTAAGTCTTTGTTAGACATTTCTTTTTCATTTCCATTCTTTTGCCAAGATCCTAGATCATCTGCACGATCATTTTTCTGGAAGATTGCCTATCTCCACTTATTTTTCTGGGGTTTTATCTTGTTATATCATCTAGGAGATAATCCTCTGGGTCCTGGTGCACACAAGATTTTGCTTGTGCCCTCCAAGAGTGGAGTCTCTGTTTCAGCCAGTCCTGTGGAATTCCTGTAATCAAATCCCACTGACCTTCAAAGTCAGATTCCCTGGAGATTTATAGTCCCCTTACTGGATCCTCAGGCTGAGAATCTGGAGATAGACCTCAGAACCTTCACAACAGTGGGAGAACTTCGTAGGTATTATTGTTCTCCAGTTTGTGAGTCGCCCACCTGGCAGGTGTGGGATTTAATTTTATCATAATTTCACCTCTTCTACTGCCTTGTTGTGGCTTCTCTTTTGTCTTTGGAAGTGGGGTGTCCTTTTTGGTGGGTTCCAGCATCCCTCTGTGGATGATTGTTCAATAGCTAGTTACAGTTTCTGTACTCTCACAAGAAGAGATGAACACACATCCTTCTATGCCACGATCTTGATTTAATCTCCTAGGCTTGTTGTTGTTCAGTCACTCAGTCATGTCCAGTTCTTTGTGACCCCACGGACTGAAGCACTCCAGGCTTTCCTGTCCTTCACTATCTCCTGGACTTTGCTCAAACTCTTGTCCATTGAGTTGATGATACCATCCAACCATCTCATCCTCTGTTGCCCCTTTCTCCTCCTGCCCTCAATCTTTCCCAACATCAGGGTCCTTTCCAATGAGTCAGCTCTTTACATCATGCATTCAAAGTATTAGAGCTTCAGCATCAGTCCTTCCAATGAATATTCAGGGTTGATTTCCTTTAGGATTGACTGCTTTGATCTTCCAAGGGACTCTCAAGAGTCTTCTCCAGCACCAAAATTCGAAAGCATAAATTCTTGGGCACTCAGCCTCCTTTATTGTCCAACTCTCACATCCATACATGACTACTGGTACAGACCTCTGTTGGCAAAATCTCTGCTTTTTAATGTGCTATCTAGGTTGGGAAAATCCTCTGGAGAAGGAAATGGCAACCCACTCCAGTACTCTTGCCTGGAAAGTCCCAAGGAGGAACCTGGTGGGCTACAGTCCATGGTGTCACAAAGAGTCAGATACAACTGAGAGACTAACACCAAACTCTGAACTCTAGGTTTGTCATAGCTTTTCTTTCAAGGAGCAAGGGCATTTTAATTTCATGGGTGGAGTCACCATCCACAGTGATTTTGGAGCCCAAGAAAATAAAGTTTGCCACTGTATCTATTTGCCATGAAGTGATGGGACCAGATGCCATGATCTTCATTTTCTGAATGTTGAGTTTTAAGCTTCTTTTTCACTCTCTTCTTTCACCTTCATCCAGAGGCTCTTTAGTTCCTCTTCATTTTCTGCCATTAGGGTGGTGTCATCTGCACATCTGCGTGGGTTTTTATAGTTACAGGTCTGATAGTAGAGCAAAGGATGGCTTGGTGAGAGAGTTAGGTGACCAGTTAGAGACTATGGCTATAGTCCACAGAAGAGCCTACAAAGACCTAAAAGAGTAGGGATGGAATGAGGGAGCTCTATTGAAAAGATATGTGGGATGGAGATTGGCACAGCTTAGTAATGGACTGGCAGCGGAGGTCTCTTGTACAATGAAGAATTTGGCTTTTGTCCCTAGTTTCTTACAGGTAATCTTGAAGTCTGGAATTTCCCCAGTGACAGCAGTGTCTTTATTGTTCATGGTGGGGCCCTTGGACCACAGTTGAGTTATGCTAAGAAGGTGACTCATGGTGAGCCCCTAGAAAATTTCAAGATAGGGGCTGGCCACACCAGAAGGACCAGTCATGCAGTTTGGAGGCCGAGGCTTTGAGCCGAGTGATACATGCTAGACCGCTGAACTTTGGGGAGGGGAAGAGACATTAGAGTTATTTCAATCACATGGCCATGGAGTCCAGCCTTGGCCTCCTTGACGAAACCCTAATACCAGTAAAAACTCTGGACACTGAGACTTTAGTGAGTTTTATGGCTAGTAATGCATCCTGAAGATACAGAAACTTCACGTTTAGGGCCTTCACCTGCGGTTCTTCTTTGTGCTGGTCCTGATTTTTATCTTCTTATCATGAACTGTACTCAGAAGCATAGCACTTTACTGAGGGTCATTCTAGCAAATGATCAAATCTGAAAAGGTCATGGGAGACCCTTCAGTTTATAGCCAGTTGGTCAGAAATGCATGTGACATCAGTCAGTTCAGTTCAGTTGCTCAATCATGTCTGACTACTTTTGACCCCATGGACTGCAGCACACCAGGCTTCCTGCTCATCACCAACTCCCGGAGCTTACTTGAACTCATGTCCATTGAGCCGGTGATGTCATCGTACTATCTTATCCTCTGTCATCCCCTTCTCTTCCTGCCTTCAGTCTTCCCAGCATCAGGGTCTTTTTTAATGAGTCAGTTCTTCACATCAGGCGGCCAAAGTATTGGAGCTTCAGCTTCAGTCCTTCCAATGAATGTTCAGGACTGATTTCCTTTAGGATTTGATCTCTTTTCAGTCCAAGGGACTCTCAAGAATCTTCTCCAACACCACAGCTCAAAAACGTCAATCCTTCAGTGCTCAGCTTTCTCTAGCGTGTGACATAGTAACCCCTGAACATGTAGCTGACATCTAAAGTAAGGACAATCTTGCGGAAGAACGTCGCTTCTTTAAATGTCACTTGTCTAGCTAGTGTCAGGATTGTGTGGCAGGGTGAAAGCAAACAAGTCAAGGATGACTTTAGATTTTAGATTAAAGGTATAACAAACCCAATAAGAGATGCAGGTCTGAGTCAGAGCAGAGGAAGGTGAATTTGGTGTTATGCTTGTCAACTTTGAAGAGTCTACTGTCCTCAGGGTGGATATGTCTAGAAAGCAATGCAGTTGGGGTTCAGGAGAGAGTATGGGCTGGGAACAGAGATTTGATGGTGCTCAACTAACAGGCTGAAATACGAATCTTTCTGCTTAATGGCCCTCCAAGGCTCCTTGTTCCTTCCATTCACTTCTCTCGCACTCTACAGTCTTCCTGTGTCTTTGTCTTTTCTACACGTCCCCCCACCCCACCACCACCACCAAGTCACTCCTTTCTCTTCATTCGCTTCCCACTCTGGCCTGAAGTGGCCCTTGGAACTGCCTTCCTGCCCAAATTTGAGCCAATGATCCGGAGAGGCTTGACAACCAGAAGGCTCTAAGCACACCCTCCCCCACTGTGTGTGCAATTAATCCTCAGTGCTCACTGATTTTTATCTGTTATCTGCCTACATGACTTTGCCCTTTCCACCTTTTCTTCTGCCTGGGGAGGGACAAGTGTGATTCTTTGTAGGTAGAGTTTGTCTTATCACTTTTGCATAATATAACATGATGAAAGGTCGTGTTTTTAAATGCCAAAGACATTCATTTTTCTTCCCAACAAATATTTGAGCACCTAGGATGTGCTTAGGATATGAAGAAGGAAAGACATGATTGTTTACAGTCTGAAGGAATCTGAACGCTTACTTGCAAACCAAATTCTTCTGATCATGTGACTATGTGTAAATTGTAATTGAGGAGGTAACCTAATATAAAGCCATCTTAGAGTTGACAAGGGTGATATAGTCAAGATGAGTCATAAGTCTCTTTACAATCTCAAGTATCTGTCCATAGGAACTTGGACATGGCTAAGACTTGGAACTTGGTCCGTGGCTAAGATTCCACACTCCCAATGCAGAGGGCCCCGGTTTGAGCCCTGGTCAGGGAACGAGACTATATGTCACAACTAAGAGTGCTCACTCTGCAACTAGAAGATCTTGCACACCACAACAAAGACTGAAGATCCTGTGTGCCACACATCAGATCTGGTACAGACAAATAAGGACAAATACTAAAAAAAATTGTCCGTAAGAAGAAACTGGGTTTCAGAAAATAAAATATTTCTCCATTCTTGGACTTTAAATTTTGGGATTTTAAACTTTTAGATTTTTAAAACATTTTTTATATTCTTTCATTTATTATATTTCATATATATGTATATTATTTTATATGACTATATATTCACATTTTATGATATGTGTTTTACATATTATATATCAATAAACTTTTCCCAGGTGGCGCAGTGGTAAAGAATCTGCCTGCCAGTGCAAGAGACGAAAGAGACATGGTTTCAATCCCTGGGTCAGGAATATTCTCTGGATTAGGAAATGGCAATCCAGTCCTGTATTCTTGCCTGAAAAATTCCATGAACAGAGGAGCCTGACAGGCTACAGTCCATGTGGTCACAAAGAGTCAGACATGACTGAGGGACTCAGCATGCACAAACTTCCTACACAGCTCTCTTTCCCCTTGCTCTACACATCTGTGAATATGGACATGTGGTCTAAGGAAAGAGGAAGAATTATTTGGGACAAGCTCTATGAAAGTAGAATGCAAACAAATCTATAGGAGCTCCAAATATGGTCACTTGTCACACTTGTCAAAGCACAATGCAAGGACTGTCTCTATTTCTTGCTACTCTGGACCATTCAAAATCTGACAGCATTAGTGTGACCTGGTAGCCTATTAGAATGCAGAATCCCAGGTCCCAGCAAGACCTACTGAATTAGATTCTACATATTTAATAAGAAACCCATGTCATTTAAACTCACAGTATAAGCTCTTGAGAGTCCCTTGGCACTGGAAGGAGATGAACCCAGTCAATCCTAAAGGAAATTCCTTGAAAAAACTGCTGCTGAAGCTGAAACTCCAATACTTTGGCCACTTAATGTGAAAAGCCAACTCACTGGAAAAGACTGATGGTGGGAAAAACTGAAGGCAAAAGAAGAGGGCAGCAGAGGATGAAATGCATAGATAGCCAAATCATCACTAACTCAATGGACATAAATTTGAGCAAACTCTAAGAGATAGTGAAGGACAGGGAAGCCTGGCATGCTGCAGTCCATGAGGTTGCAAAGAGTGGGACAGGATTTAGCCATTGAACAATAGCAACAAAGTTTGAGAAGCACTACTCAGATGTACCACATGGAGCTCTGTGAAATGCTATTGTTACACAAGGGGAATTAGATTTCAGTCCCTCTGTAAACACTGACTGCATGGTAAAGACTCAATATGATGGTTGGCATGTTTAATGAGCTGGTGGAAAGAACTAACCCCCTTTGGCTTGAGTGCATTTTCCCACTTCAAGTATGGAGAAGAATCTTGAAAGAGGGACCTTTGCTCAGCATTGTTGTGCAGAGATGGGCTGTGTATTGGTGGTGGACCTGAGCGAAATGTTGATGCTTCCATTCTTGGAATGGAGGTCCCATGAGAAACAAGGCCTGTCCGTCAATGGCTGAGTAGCAGGACACTTTTAGAGCCCAGAGTGTCCCTCCCTTCATGGTTTAAAAGGCAACTTTCCCTGGATTCAGAATTCAGACGTTCCCTGTTTAGGTTTCAGCTTTGAGGGTTTTGTCTGGGATTGAGATCTGTGTCTTTAGACTTGATGGCTAGTGGTTGGGTTGTCATCTGGAACTTGATTATATTGTAATTACTCATAGTCATCTGGGGAACTAGGTGCTCATGGAAAGTCCACTGGTTAAGAAGTATGGCTGGTGGTTCCTTGCCAGGCCCCTCCCCTGTGTTAATTTTCCATGGCGCACTAATACAGTATCACAAATTTGAAAGCTTAAAAAAAACAGAAATTTACTCTCCTAGTTCTGAAGGCCAGAAATTGGAAGTCAGTCTGTCTACAGGGTTGTGCTCTCTCTGATGGCTCTAAGTAAGAACCTTTCCCTGACCCTTTGGTTTCTGATGACTCTAGGTGTTCTTTGGCTTTTGGACGCACAGCTCCAGTCTCTTCCCCCTTCTTCAGATGGACTTCATTTCTATCTTTCGGCATCTTTTCTTCTGTCTCTTACATGTGTCATTGGGTTTAGAGCCTACTCAGATAATTCAGGATAATCTCATCCTGAGACCCTTAACTTTATTACATCTACAGAGATTCTTTTTCCAAATAAAGTTACATTCACAGGAACTGGTTTAGAATACAGGTATATTTTTAAGGGAATTCACAAATCAATTGACTCTAACAAGCTGTGTGGCTTGTGTCTAACTCTTTTGCAGTCCCATAGACTGTAGCCCACCAGGCTCCTCTGTCCATGGAATTCTGCAGGCTAGAATACTGGAGTGGGTAGCCATTTCTTTCTCTAGAGGATCTTCCTGACCCAGAGACTGAACCCACGTCTCTTGCACTGGCAGGTAGATTCTTCACTGCTGAGCTGCTCTGGACAGCTATCTACAAAAGAGACAAGCCTCAGGTTTCTCATCTATGAAATGAGATCTGTATTAACAATGATGTTAATATTTCCTGGTTCTTTTACTTGCGTGCTCTATCCCTAGGCAGAATAGGACAGTTAAAGGGAATATCAAGTGTGTGTTTTAAATAGCATCATCCTTATGGTTCTGGGCTTCCCTGATAGCTCAGTTGGTAAAGAATCTGCTTGCAATGAAGGAGACCCCGATTTGATTCCTAGATTGGGAAGATCCTCCTAGAGTAGGGATAGGCTACCCAATCCAGTATTCTTAGGCTTCCCTTGTAGCTCAGCTGGTAAAGAATCTCCGTGCAATGTGGGAGACCTGGGTTTGATCCCTGGGTTGGGAAGATCCCCTGGAGAAGGGAAAGGCTACTCACTCTAGTATTCTGGCCTAGAGAATTCCATGGACTATATAGTCCATAGAGTTGCAAAGAGTTGGACATGACTGAGCAAGTTTCACTTCACTTCACTTACGATTCACTGTTATTATATTAATTCTTTAAACAAATATTTGCCCAGGACACAATTCCCAGAAAAGTGTTGGACTCCAGTGATAAATGAACAAAATAAAAGATTCCTGTCCTCGTGGAGCTTATATTCCCTGTCAGTTTACATTCTCTCCTATTGGAGAAGAGACACTGTTAAGAAGTAACCAATAAATTCTCAGGTTGATTAAGTGATACTATGTTCCATGAAAGGAATTAGGTTGACAGGCTAACTGGGAAGACTTTTCCAAAGAAAGGACATTCAAGCTGAGATATTAAAAATGCAGAAAAGTCAAGAATAAGATGGTTCAAGAAACTGAAAGAAGGCCCATATGACTAGATTTTTTGAAGACTCCATGTGAAAAGTGATCCATGGAGAGCAAAGCTAATGGCACAGATGACAAAGCTTGAAGGGTTTTGATGGATAAGATGTCAGTAGTGTGCCGTGAGTGCCCCTTCAGTTCTATAGTCATGGACTGCATAGGCATAAGTCTGGTATCTGGCTCAGGGAAGATGTTGATCTCCATAACTTGCCTAAATCCAAAGAGTTAGAAAATAGCAAGGATGGGATTTTAATCCAAGAAGTCTGACTCTGGACCTGGACTTCACCCCCATGCTAGGGTAGAAGAGTAAGAAGTCTGTGATGATCTCCTAGGACTCAGCTTAACTAACTGGGATAAATGAGGCCATCAACACAGGTAGAAAGAGCAGGTGAAAAGGTAGGACTTTTGTTTTAGGGTTGATGTGGTTAGTGCTAAGTTACTTTTACTCCTATGTTAAAACTCCAAGTTTATCTCTAAGGGAATGTAAAAAAATTGCTTCTTTTCTAATTTCCTACCTTCTTTATTATACTTTGTAGTAATAGTTAACTCTGATTTTTTGAAGGCAATACACCAAAGAAATCTTACAAAGAAACTGTATAAATGATAGGTGGAGGGAATTCCCCGCAAGTCCACTGGTTAGGACTCACTGCTTTCACTGTGGTGGCCCAGACTCAACCCTGGATGGGGAACTAAGATGCTGCAAGCGGCGCGGTGTGACCGAAAAAAAGAAAAAATAGATGGAACACATCTAAAATAGATCAAAATCAGAAATGAAGCTTCATAACTTTGTCTGATCTATTTGGCCACCTTCTATCCTTAGCAATTGGAGTTGATGGCTTGTGGTAGGAGGGGAGGGGATATACAATCCAGGACTAGTGGGAGTTCAGACTCCATGTGTCCGTGTGTCCGATGCAAGCTAATTGGCAAGTGCCCAGGTGCTTCCTTTCCTCTGAGTTTGTTAGGTTCCTGGCAGCCGCACCTATGACTTGGCATAAACCCTGCCCCCTTTCTCCTGACCCACATCAGTCTTGTAGTCACTGGGTGCTCCAGGAGTATCACAAAAGTTAACCAGGAACTTCTTCAAATAGCTGCTTCTTTATCCGTAGCTAATGGTGAGCAGCTTTTGAACAATAATGCTTATTCAAACAGAGAAGGCAATGGCAACCCACTCCAGTATTCTTGCCTGGAGAATCCTAGGGACAGAGGAGCCTGGTGGGCTGCCGTCTATGGATGGGGTGGCACAGAGTCAGACACGACTGACGCGACTTAGCAGCAGCAGCTTATTCAAAGCTTCTTATTCAAAGAATCAAAAGCAAAAGAGCTGCCCACCCAGAATCAGTCTCCCTGGACAGCAGGTGCCACTTATGATACCACATTTTTCTTGCTGGTTCTCTTCCTTTATGTCCCTCATCCTGAACTAAGGCTGCTTTTGCCCCTAGGCCCAGGCAGTTTGTTTTTTGTATTCAAGGCTTGGTTTCTGAAAATATCAGAGGCTTGACTCACAAAAGAGAGACAGTTTTAGAATCTTTTATGATCATTCTCCAGTCCAAAAAACTGAGTTTCTAAGACACAGAAACTGAGGACCAGCAAGAGTTTTCTTTTGTATCTTCTTCTCTGACTCTCTCATCAGTCTCAGGTTGCTTGGACTCATCAGTCTCAGATAGCATATTTATGTCATCCAAATAAAGTCACTGAAATAGAAAATAACACTATAATCACCAAAGAGGAAGGGAGGTGAAGGGCTAAATTAGGAGTCTGGTATTAACAGGTATACACTCAGTTCAGTTCAGTCACTCAGTCATGTCCGACTCTTTGTGACCCCATGAATTGCAGCACGCCAGGCCTCCCTGTCCATCACCAACTCCCAGAGTTCACTCACACTCACATCCATCGAGTCCGTGATGCCATCCAGCCATCTCATCCTCAGTCGTCCCCTTCTCCTCCTGCCCTCAGTCACTCAGCATCGAAGACTTTTCCAATGAGTCAACTCTTCACATGAGGTGGCCAAAGTACTGGAGTTTCAGCTTTAGCATCATTCCTTCCAAAGAAATCCCAGGGCTGATCTCCTTCAGAATGAACTGGTTGGATCTCCTTGCAGACCAAGGGACTCTCAAGAGTCTTCTCCAACACCACACTTCAAAAGCATCAATTCTTTGGCGCTCAGCCTTCTTCACAGTCCAACTCTCACATCCATACATGACTACTGGAAAAACCATAGCCTTGACTAGATGGACCTTAGTTGGCAAAGTAATGTCTCTGCTTTTCAATATGCTATCTAGGTTGGTCGTAACTTTTCTTTCAAGGAGTAAGGGTCTTTTAATTTCATGGCTGCAGTCACCATCTGCAGTGATCTTGGAGCCCAAAAAAATAAAGTCTGACACTGTTTCCACTGTTTCCCCATCTATTTCCCATGAAGTGATGGGACCGGATGCCATGATCTTCGTTTTCTGAATGTTGAGCTTTAAGCCAACTTTTTCACTCTCTTCTTTCACTTTCATCAAGAGGCTTTTTAGTTCCTCTTCACTTGCTGCCATAAGGGTGGTGTCATTTGCATATCTGAGGTTATTGATATTTCTCCTGGCAATCTTGATTCCAGCTTGTGTTTCTTCCAGTCCAGCATTTCTCATGATGTACTCTGCATAGAAGTTAAATAAGCAGGGTGGCAATATACAGCCTTGACGCACTCCTTTCTACTTGGAACCAGTCTGTTGCTTCATGTCCAGTTCTAACTGTTGCTTCCTGACCTGCATACAGATTTCTCAAGAGGCAGGTCAGGTGGTCTGGTATTCCCATCTCTATATAAAATAGATGAACAGCAAGGGT
This sequence comes from Madoqua kirkii, assembly GCA_006408675.1. Lineage (NCBI taxonomy): Eukaryota > Metazoa > Chordata > Mammalia > Artiodactyla > Bovidae > Madoqua > Madoqua kirkii. The sequence continues at coordinate 11,697 of SJYC01031218.1, forward strand.
CTACTGTGTAGCACTGGCAACTGTTCTCAATATATTTTAATAACCTATAACCCTTTCTCCCCTCTCCAAAATCTCCTGGCTCATCTTGACCATTTTTTAACTGTCTTTTCTCCCACACTCTGCTCATTCCACATGAGCCCACCAGGCCAGGCCATAGTTCTCTGGGTTCTGCCTTCGCTCAGTTTCTCGGTCGTGTCTGACTCTTCGCAATCCCATGGACTGTAGCCTTCCAGCCTACTCTTTCTGTGAAATTCTCCAGGCAAGAATACTGGAGTGAGTTGCCGTTTCTTTCTCCAGAAGATCTTCCTGACCCAGGAATTGAACCTGAGTCTCCTACATTGCAGGCAGATTCTTTACCACCTGAGCCACCAGGGAATGCCTCACTCATTACCTTGTTTTATAGCACAAGTTGCAGACACTGAGCTGGCTGTTCAGAATTTGGTGTAGATTGAAAGAGAAAGAAGTTAAGGGGTGCTCATACCACTGATATATTCTACATAACACACTGATTTGTTGCCTTTCAAACTAAAAGAAACTGAGGCTCAGATACAATGGAGAGGAAGGGAGCAGACCCAGAGCCAGTCAGTGACTGAGCAGATTTCTAGCAGCTCAGGCTTCATCTTCTCCACAACCTGGACAGGATGTCTTCCAGCCTCCTGAGTTGTCCAACCCTGCTGTTTCTGTCTTGGATACACGGCTTATAATCTTCTGTGGTTCTCATGAGCTTGGGGAGAGTAATGACTGATCTAGGTGCTGACAGAGACACACACAACATCTTGTGGCCTAGAGACTGGCTGCTTCTTTCCTGTCTCAGTCACAATAGCATGAAAAATCCTCCACGGATATAAATCCTCAGTTGGAGTGAAAAGCTGAGGTTGGCAGCCAATATATAGCATCAGGTGTTTCTACCTCCAAAATATTTGGCCTGTCACCCATGGCTTTATAGGTGAACACAATCCCCATCTCCTGCCCTCCAACATCTCTAGGCTTACATGTCACCGAAAAAGAGACTATAGTTTCTTGGCAAGTCCCTTTCAGAAGTTTTCAAACCTCTGTTTTAGCATATGGCTATGAGGAATGCCTCAAGGTGACTGAGATCATCTGTCCTGGCTGAGCTGTGACCTGGATATGGAAAGCTTTGGGCATATTCAACCAGCATGAGAGCAACTGCTTTCCAGCCCTTCTGCATTCAGAGCTTTCAGAATATCATAACATGAGCTCACTCTGGTTTAGTTCAACTAACATTGGTAAATTTATTGTGTACCGCATACCAGGATGATTTGAAGGAGACAGGAAAAGCATACTTTCAAAAAACTTGCATTTCAGTGGGTGGACAGGAACAAAAAGGAATCATTTTGAATTCATGCTGATTGCAGTGACAGGATGAACACTGCCAGAGAACCTTGGATCTGGGGCTCTTAGCTCAGTGTGATGAGAGCAAGGATTCCTAGAGGATGTGACAACCAAAATAAATCTTAAAATGTGTGTAAGGAGGTGCCCAAGGAAGAGGAAGAAGGCATTCTATAATGAAGACGCAAAGCATCTATACAATGATGCAAAGAAGTGCAGTGTATTTGAGTCCTGAAAATGATTCTGCATGTGAGAGCACAGCAAAGAAACAGAAAAAGAGAAGTCTAAGTAGAAACTGGCAGTGAAGCTGCAGTGGCAGGGAGAGGTTGGATCACAGAGCCTTGGTTACTTTCTAAGGCACTTGACCTTATGCCAAGAAGACTGCGGAGAGCCAGAAAAGTTTTAAGCAGGGAGTGACAAAGTCAGACTTTGATCTTGCCAGGTGTCTTGGTTTTAACTGAACTGTTTATTTTAGTTTTTGGATTAGGAAATATTTGCATATCTGGACTTTTGTAACTGAGGGTCATTATCAAGGTGTAATATGACTTGTGTGAGAGTGTTTGGGCTCTCCCTCTTGGCTGAATATTTTTTTGGCCTGGATCCAGGGGCTCTGGTGCCTGCCAGTTGCTGGCACACAGCCCAGTGCCCACACTGTACCCTCCCAGCACTGCCTGCTGTCAGGCTGCCTTCCACTGCAAGCCAGAGTGGACTAGCTCCTTTTTATCCCTTACAGTTCCTACAGTGAGAGTCTCTGGGTAGACTTTTTTCTTTCTTATACTCTGAGGAACATTTGGTAGCTTTATATATATAAAACAAACCCAGGTCTCCTTAAGTCAAGAATTTAAAACTTTTTTTTTGTTTGTTTCAAATTTCCTTGAGAGAAAAACATGTGTTGATGTTTCTTGGAATGAGAAATACATTTGCTGTGATGAAGAGCTGTTTGCCAGCTCTAGAAGATGTTTCCTTCTGAAGCACTGAAACTAGACTCAAGAGCCCTCAAACACCTGGAGAAGAGGTTCCCTTTGGAAAATGCCCATGGCATGCTCTGAGTGATGAGAGTTTGGATCACTGTGAAAAGCTACCTTTGTTCAATGGACTTATTTAAATCTGAAGAATCTCTATGGGTGCTCTCCAAGTAGAGGAATACTCCTCTAGAACCTGTACCGTAAGTGAAAAGAACTCCGTTGTAGAGAGTTATTTACCTAAAAGGGGAGTTCTTGGACGACGAAATTTAGACAATTGTGAACCAAGTCATAAGACAAAATTGAAGACATAGTTTACGACCTTACCTTTTCTTCACGTTTAGATACCAGTCTACCCACACTCTATAACCACTGAACCTTCGTTATGTAAAAAACTTTTCTATATAAATTTCAATGTATTACATTTTCAACAAACATATCTATTGTATGAGTTATTTAAAAGATATCGACATGTTTATAGTTGTTTATAGAATGCAGCCTTAGAGGTTTAGAGAGGCACAACCCTGTTTACCTGTACCCAGAATGAGTAGACGGAAAAGGCAATGGCACCCCACTCCAGCACTCTTGCCTGGAAAATCCCATGGATGGAGGAGCCTGGTAGGCTGCAGTCCATGGGGTCATTAAGAGTCCGACACCACTGAGCAACTTCACTTCACTTTTCACTTTCATGCGTTGGAGAAGGAAATGGCAACCCACTCCAGTGTTCTTGCCTGGAGAATCCCAGGGACGGGGGAGCCTGGTGGGCTGCCATCTATGGGGTCGCTCAGAGTTGGACACGACTGAAGCAACTTAGCAGCAGCAGCAGAATGAGTAGAAGTCAAATGAGGGCTCTGAGGGACAAATGTGAGAGAACATATGAGAGAACACAGCCATGCTCTGAGGTGGAGGTGCCTGGTCCTGACTCTGCCCACATGTGCCTCCCCACCACAGGGGAGGGAAGCTCAGAGGTGCTGGGCATCTTGAGAACAGGAAATGGAAGAGGAAGTGGGACCAGAAAAGAGTGTGTGGTCCATGAACACTTACCTTTATGCATAAATCGTGGCGCAGTGAGCTTCAGGGATTCTCACTAATCCAATTAGTTCTCCTTTCCTGCTGGTACACAAAAGAAAGTGCGCAGAGAGACTAGAATTCCCCAGCTCTGTGGAACTTGGAGAGGAAAGAAGGCATTTTGCCTAACATCAAGTATTTCTCTTGAAACTAGCTAGAATTTCTGACAACAAAGTAGAAGATGAATTATTAGGAGACAACACTGGAAGCAGGAGAGAATAAAGAGGGATATTAGACTAACACAGGACAGAGAGGAAACGTCTTCGCTAAGGCAGTGACCCAGAGACAGATTTCTGAATTTAAAATGAGTAGAGGGTAACCAAGGAGATATACCAGTATGTGGAAGGCTCTGGCGGGATTTTCACTGAATTGCAAACAGCCTCCCTAGTGCCCTGCATAGGACGTAACACCTGAGGGGTTTTCAAGGCTCCATGACTATAGAAGAAATTTCCAGGATGCAGTAATAGATGCTTGTCATTCTGGTGTCCGGTCTGCCCCACATCCCTTTTCCCACTTCTGTTAACAACACCGTCTTCTTTCCTTTGGAGAAATATTCTTATCCCAAGATCCAGTCCATCACCCAATCTCAACTTTCTAGTCAAAAATGGACTTGCCATCTCTCTGGCCACAAGGATGAGCTCACACATGGGCACATGACTCAAGATGGTTTAGTCAAGCCTTTCCCCAGCATCATTCCCATGAGGAAGGCCCTTCATCTCTCTGGGGCCACATGAGCTGAAAACTTATAACTCTTGAATTGCTTTTGGATATACTCCTGCCTTGCAGAGAAGTCTGTCCTCAGTGGGAAAAATATAGACATAAAAAATCAGATAGATGTTAGTGAGAGATGGAGAGAGAATCTGAATACATCACAATGCAGATTTACCCACAGTTCCTACAGCTCTTCTTCCATCCCGTGATCTATCCCAGGGTCTTTCTGATAAACAGCCTCCCTCTCTTCATTTTTTTACCTTAAGCTAGTCTGAGATGGCTTTCTGTTATTTTCCACCAGAAGATTTTTTTTACTAATACTTCTTCAAAAGGAAAGTAACTTCAGCTAGAACTTCAGTGGCTGTCTCCCTGTCATGATGGAAAAAGAAAATCCGGTTGCCTGGACCACAGAGATTATAGGGGAGAAGAGGTGGCAGTGATGTCCATTATAAATGGATTCATTCAGTTGAACGAAGGGTTTTTATAAGAACAGTGCTAAATAGAAGTTGGCATCTCTCTCTCTCTTTCTGATTTTGCTCTGCTGGAGACTGAACATCTCATGAAAAACCGAAACAAGCCAAGAAAACGTTGGTGCTAGGCTGCTTCACAATCTTGTGTAAACAAAATACAAGAAAACATGTCTTGAGAGCAAGGATTGCTTTTTATAAAAAGTGTTTTCATGTAAGAGCCTATGAAATTTTTTCCACTTGTTTTTTAGAGACAGCAAATAGTGAGAGCGAGAGCGGAGAACAAGCAAAGAAGAGAGAGAGAAATATTGATACAAATTTTTTTCAGCCAAAAGCCAGGGAATAGACTATTTAGATCCTTCAGTTGCACAGTTCAATGATATAATTTTTGCTTGCTAATGGTAAACTGACTTCACTATAACTCTGTAGCCACAGAAGTTTGCCCTGAAAATATAACATGGCAAGATCTAAACTTGCAAAATATGTACAAGGACTTATCGCTTATACATAAAGAACTCCTAATGCACTTAGTTTGATTTGCTAAAAGTGAATTCATACACAGTGTTTTAAGAATACATCTCTTAGACAAC
>SJYC01031220.1:0-18502 GCA_006408675.1 Madoqua kirkii
TCCAGTCTTAAAGAAAGGCAATGTCAAAGAATGGTCAAACTGAAGCCCAGTTGTTGCATTCATCTCACATGCTAGCAAAGTAGTGCTCAGAATTCTCCAAGCCAGGTTTCAATGCTATGTGAACCAAGAACTTCCAGATGTTCAAGCTCGATTTAGAAAAGGCAAAGGAACCAAAAGATCACATTGCCAATATCCTTTGGATCATAGAAAAAGAAAGAGAGTTCCAGAAAAACATCTACTTCTGCTTCATTGACTATGTTAAAGCATTTATGTGGATCACAAGAAACTGTGGAAAATTCTTAAAGAGATGGGAAAGCCAGAACACCTTAGCTGTCTCCTGAAAAATCACTATGCAGGTCAAGAAGCAACAATTAGAGCTGGAGATGGAACAACAGACTGGTTCCACATTTCGAAAGGAGTACATCAAGGCTGTATGTTCACACATTGCTTATTTAACTTAAATACAGAGTACATCCGGTGAAATTTGTGGCTGGATGAGGCACAAACTGGAATCAAGATTGCTGGGAGAAATATCAATAACCTCAGTTATGTAGATGACACCACCCTTAGGGCAGAAAGTGAAGAGGAACTAAAGAGTCTCTTGATAAAAGTGAAAGAGAAGAGTGGAAAAGCTGGCTTCAAACTCAATATTCAATAAATAAAGATCATGAAATGCAGTCCCATCATTTCATGTTAAATAGATGGAGAAAGAATGGAAACAATGACAGCCTTTATTTCCTTGGCCTCCAAAATCACTATAGATATTCATTGCACTCATGAAATTAAAAGACACTTGTCCCTTGGAAGAAAAGCAATAACCAACCTAGAAAGCACATTAAAAATCGGAGTCATTACTTTACTAACATAAGTGTGTATAGTCAGAGCTATAGTTTTTCCAGTAATCATGTATGGATGTGAAAGTTAGACCATAAAGAAAACTGAGTGCTGAAGAATTGATGCTTTTCAACTGTGGAGGAGTCATTACTTTACTAACATAAGTATGTATAGTCAGAGCTATAGTTTTTCCAGTAATCATGTATGGATGTGAGAGTTAGACCATAAAGAAAACTGAGTGCTGAAGAATTGATGCTTTTCAACTGTGGCATTGGAGAAGACTCTCAAGAGTTTCTTGGATAGCAAGGAGATCCAACCAGTCTATCATAAAGGACATCAGTCCTGAGTGTTCATTGGAAGGCTAATACTGAAGCTGAAGCTCCAATACTTTTGGCTACCTGATGCGATGAACTTATTGGAAAAGACCCTGATGCTGGGAAAGATTGAAGGGAGGAGAAAGGGACGGCAGAAGATGAGATGGTTGGATGGCATCACTGACTCAGTGGATTCGAGTTTGAGCAACTCTGGGAGTTGGTGATGGACAGGGAAGCCTGGCGTGCTGCAATCCATGGGGTTGCAGAGTCGGTCACAACTGAGTAACTGAACTGATTTGAACTAAGTTGGTGAAGGAAATGACAACCCACTCCAGTGTTCTTGCCTGGAGAATCCCAGGGACGGGGGAGCCTGGTGGGCTGCCGGCTATGGGGTGTCACAGAGTCAGACACCACTGAAGCAACTTAGCAGAAGCAGAAGTTCTAATTTCCACCTTTTTTTAATATAAAAAGGCTTTAAATTTTTACAAATCTGTAACCTGTATAAACCTCACTGCTACTTATGGTTCAATGATAATACTCATCCTGGCAAGAATTTTGATGTATATAAAGGTGTATTATATATATAATTTTTTAAAAACTGTGATTCACTTGGTATGTACAAAGTTGGGAAGATAGTTGCTATTATTCTAACTCATTTGTTGAAAAGAAAATCATCTTTTCACTACTGATTTGTAATGCAGTATTTATACTCCTTCCTACCATTAGGCTGAAATTATCAATTCACATCCACCTATTTCTACTTTAGTATCAGACTTTCATTTATTGTAACTAAATGACATGCTTTAATATTGTTTCCTGTATATATTTACTCTTATCTTTACCCTGTGTGAACTTAAAAATTATCTTATGTAGTTTAAAATACAATCATGGTATCTTTACTAATATTACACTCATTTGTTCCTTACCCAGGGATCAAACACTGGTCTCCTGCTTGGCAGGTGGAAGCTTTACCGTTGAACCATCAGGCCATGACTTTTAAATTGTCACTGATATTTCTTTAAGTTTTTTCACTGTTACACATTCAAATATCAGACACTTGTTTTACAGGAAGAAATACAAATAATTCTTTTTCAGTGGGATCTAAGGTAAGTGAACAATACTTAAGAGTATCAATTCCAGTTGACATGGTACAGAGTTCTGCCTCATTTTCTCATGCAGGATTCTCTGGCTCAGAAGATTATCAATTCCTGGGATCTTATAGAATGGCCCCCGAGGATTTGGCAATAGGAGTGATCTTTTTATTGCAGACTATGGCAGGGATTAATGGGAATTTCTGTCTTGTTTACCATTTTCTTTCCCTTTATTTCAAATGTCAGTTCACAGACCGGATTCTCAAGCACGTGACTCTAGCCAAACTCTTAGTTGTTCATTTCAAAGGAATTCCTGAAACACTGGCAGCTTTGGATGCACACTTGCTTGTTACGTTCAAAGAGTCGGCAGAGATGTGCCCATCGGCACCATCTTCCTCTTGAGTGTCTTTCAGGTGATCATTCCCGGTGACTCCAGGTGGGCTGAGCTTAAGAGAAAAGCTCCCAAATATGTGGGCACCTTCAGTATCCTCTGCTGGATCTTCAGCATCATTCTTAGTGTTTTGATTCCGCTTTCCATGACTGCCCAGTGGAACAACACAATCAACACAAACAATATAGATCACGGCTACTGTTATTTGCGGCATGCTGCCCCAGCACCACAGGTGCGAAGCCTTGCACCAAGAACACAGAAGCGGAGCTCAGAGTCAAGGACACTTTCAAAGCTGACTGAGCCCCTTTGTAACCTTTTCAAAAGGCCACTGATAGTCACTACCAAGCTTCCCAACTCCCAGGGGGGCAAAGATGCCCACTCCAGTAAGCACCCTATAGTGCCCCAACCAATCACCTAACGTCAACCATCCAGCAGCAATTTTGCTTTGAGGCTGTAAAAATTGGCTATTAGCCCATGGAAACTGCCGGCATCCCCTGGTCTGTCCAGATGTGGGCCCATTGCGCTCGCAGTGCCTGCTTTATCTCTGCCCTTTGTTTTCAATAAAACTCCTTTCTGAAATGGCCTCTGTCTGGACATTCTTTTCCAACCTGCACTCAGACTGCCTCAACACTTATGGCTGATTGACAGTGTTGCACAGCAGAAAGGAACACAGCACTGTAGCAATCTAGAAGGGTGGGATGGGGAGGGGCATGCGAGGGAGGCCCAGGAGGGAGGGGACACGGGTGTACCTGTGGCTGATTCTTGTTCAGGTTTGACAGAAAACAACACAATTCTGTGAAGCAGTTACCCTTCAATTGAAAAATGTTAAAAAGATTAAAAACCTCAAAAACAAAAATATATACATTTCAAAAGAAAAGAATGTAATTTCTACAAAAAATTGTAAAACGATTGCCCAGTGGATACGAATCTGCCAGCAAGTGCGGGGGACACGTGTTTGAGCGCTGGCCCAGGAACACCCCACATGCTGCAGGCAGCTTAGCCTGTGCGCCACGACCGCTGGGCCTGCGCCGCAACTACCGACACCTGGAGCCGCGCTTCACAGAAAAAGCCCCTGCAACGAGGAGCCCACGCACCACAACTAGAGGAGGCCTGCACACAGCCACAGACAACAATTTAAAATTTAACAAATATCAGGGACAAAAATAATCAAAAATTGGGCCAGGACCTCATACCTACAAAGGAGACATTTAGATGGGCAAGAGGCAAATGAAAGACACTCAGCATCACTGATTATTAAGAAATGGAAAACAAAACTACAATGAGACATCACCTCATTCCTTCAGAATAACCATGATCAAAATGCCCACTGATGATACAATAAAGGCTGAAGAGGCTCTGGAGATCAGGAAACCTCCTACATGCCTGAAGGGAATGGAAGCTGGAGCAGCGACTAGGGAGGACAGCGTGGAAATCCTTAGCAAACAGAACCTCCTGACATGTAAGGAAATAAATTCCATGAAAAGCAGACAAAACAGATTAGTTGACAACTCTGTAAGTTCTTGATAAATCATCTGCAACGCTGAAATTCTCCCTTTTGATCATCATTCCCAAATTCTGTAAATAAATATGCACCAATACACCTACACTCACACATTCGCCATTAGTTTTCTCACTGCTTATGTGTGTACCTTCAGATAGTTATATATTGCATTCAATGTATGTCAAGGGCATGAGAAAACAGTTCCTTTAAGCCCAGATGAGAGACGTGCTGAGAATTTTACAGGGGGTAAAGTTTTATAAATCTTAGTTCAGAATTTTGCAATTATGCTTTTTAGATATTCTTCCTGTGACTTTGTTAAATTTACATTTCCTAAAATGATCCCATGGAAAGTTTAAATGATACAATAAAGGCTGAAGAGGCTCTGGAGATCAGGAAACCTCCTACATGCCTGAAGAGAATGGAAGCTGGAGCAGCGACTAGGGAGGACAGTGTGGAAGTTCCTTAACAAACACAACCTCCTGGCCTGTAAGGAAATAAATTCCATGAAAAGTCGACAAAAGAGATAAGTTGACAACTCTGTACATTCTCGATAAATCATCTGCAATGCTGAAATTCTCCCTTTTGATCATCGTTCCCAAATTCTGTAAATAAATATGCACCAATACACCTACATTCACACATTCTCCATTAGTTTTCTCACTGCTTATGTGTGTACCTTCAGATAGTTATATATTGGATTCAACGTATGTCAAGGGCATGAGAAAACAGTTCGTTTAAGCCCAGATGAGAGACGTGCTGAGAATTTTACAGGGGGTAAAGTTTTACAAATCTTAGTTCAGAATTTTGCAATTATGCTTTTTAAATATTCTTCCTGTGACTTTGTTAAATTTACATTTCCTAAAATGATCCCATGGAAAGTTTTAGTTCAACAGAAGAAGAAAGGAAAATTGAAGCTGGTGAGTTTATGAGAGAATTCACAGCAAGCCTTGAGGGACCCTGTGGGAGGTCAAGGCTAGAACCAGGCACAGAAAGTGGTGGCACCTGGGTCTCGGGCTTACAAATGACCCTGGGTGAAGTGCTCTGGGCTCCTCAGACTGAGGGTGGATTCGTCCCAGACCAAGACGAGCAGGATTCTGGTGAGCTGTGAGGGTGTCATTGAATGGGGCTTGTGAAGTAGACCCTAGGCTTGAGTAAGACTGCTGATCACAGTCTTAAACTTCATTCATTCCAATCAATTGAAATACTAGAAACCATTCACTTTTATTAATAACCATGTATTAATTTCACACAAGGTTGAAATCAGGCATTTTAAAATCCACAGTATGATTCATGATAAATCAGATTTAAAGTACAGTGAAAGATACTCATTTTTCTGAGAAAAGGATGTGAAGATCATTATTTTTATGACTTACAAAACAAAGCGTAGGAAACAGTAAACAAGAAATACACTAATTACATGTCTTTTCTGGAAAGGGTTTCTAATACATTTCTAGGTTCTCACAGAAGCTGTCTTATTTCAACATTGTCAAGTAATATACTTCCCTTATGCTGATATTATAAAGATAAATTAATACTGTAGTGAACTGTGATTGTGTTCTTACAATTCAAGTGATATAAGTATTGAAAATTTAGAACCAATTTTTGGAGAAGTTCCCTGGTGGTCCAGTGGTAAAGACTCCACATTCCCAACACCAGAGGTCTGGGATTAATCCCTGGTCAGGGAAATAGATCCCACATGCTGCAACTAAGATCTGATGCAGCCAAATAAATAAGTATTAAAAAAACAACAAACAACCTCTGTCTTACACATCATGGCAACCTCCCAGGATATTTCATATCAATGACAAACTTCTCCGTTTAGATGTTCATTGTACATTTTACATTACAGTCTTCTTCATCTTCTGATGGAGAATAAATAGAAATGGTTGCAACACAACATAAAAAGGTTAATCTTTGAAGCATAAACCGTCAAAAATCTTTTTTCATTCACACTAGAAACAAAGCATAGTATGGATTATCTGAGCATTGAATTACATTCATTTTGCTTTTCAGCTAATCTCAAATCAAGTTATTGTAAACAAAGATACATTGCTAATAAGTGTAGCTTTCTAAACATTAACCTTCATCTCACGATCCTGGCTAATATATCCATTTTCTATTTTTTTTAACTATTGATTTTTCTCTACAGTAATTCTCCTTCAGAGAAAATTTAGAAAAGAGGATTGATGAAATATTTTCTAGTATGCAGTATCTGATATTTATTTCAATTTGATTTTTGATTACTTTTCTACATATTTGTTACGTTTCCATAGGTTTCTTGTATAAACTCTTGTTTTCTGATGTATGTTTAGGGCAAATGTCTTCCATCACTTGTTCCAACACTCTCCAGCGTGTGTTCTGAGATGTTTAGTGAGATGACCACTATGACTGAAGGCTTTCCCACATTCTGCACATTTATAAGGTTTCTGTCCAAAATGAACTTGCAAATGTGTAGTAAGAATTGAGTTCCGATTAAAGGCTTTGCCACATTCGATGCATTTATACGGTCTCTCCCCAGTATGGATTCGTTGATGTTTAATAAGACAAGAACTGTTGATAAAGGCCTTGCCACCTTCCATACATTTAAAACATTTCTCCCCCCATGTGAATTTGGTGATGTTGAGTAAGATTTGTACTTTTAATAAAGGTTTTGCCACATTCTTTACATTTGTATGGTTTCTCCCCAGTATGGATTCGAATATGTGCAGTTAGTGTTGAACTTTGAATAAAGGTTTGACCACATTCTGTACAATGACAGTATCTCTCGCCAGTATGAATTCGCTGATGTTGAGTAAGATGGGAGCAACGGATAAAGGCTTTGTCACATTCCTGACATTTATAAGGTTTCTCTCCAGTATGCTTTCACTGATGTTGAGTAAGAATTGAGTTCTGATTAAAGGCTTTGCCACATTCTGTACATTTATAAGATTTCTCTCCAGTATGAATTCAATGATGTTGAGTAAGATGTCAGCGATGGATAAAAGCTTTGCTACATTCTGTACACTTGAAAGATTTCCTTCCTGTATGAATTTTCCTATGTCTACTTAGATCGGGTGAGTTATTAAAGACTTTCCCACATATCTTATACTTGTTTTCTTTTTGTGACTTTTTGAATAGTCTGCTGTTGAACCAGTTCTGAAGACTGATTAGAAATGTTATCATATTCACTACAATTATAAGTCTTCTCTCCAGTATGAGTACTCTGATATAAAGACCTGACATCTGATAAAAGATGTTTCTACATTTATTACTTTTGAATCCCTGTGTGAAGAGTCCCATCCCTGATATTTCATAAGGTTTGAGTCTCTTTCAACCTTATACCCAGTTTTGTTGTCTCAATACCCTCTCACTCCATCATAAACACTCTTGCAATTGTTGGGACTGGAGCTCTTACTTAAGGGTTGACTCATTTCATTACATATCAAAAGTTCTTCCATATTAACCATATCATGGGATGTATTGAACAATGATGGTTGGATTATATTTGTTCCATTATTATCAACATTTCACATTTTGGCATGGGGAGAAAATATCTGTTGGTGGAAGAATAATGACCCCCCTGCTCACAGATCCCTCAAATTGATTATATTGTGAGGTTTCCCCCTCATTTTTAAATTTCCGGTGTCAGACACATTTCAATGACTGCTTAATCTAAGGCTATACTGAGTATTGTTTGAATGCATATTTGTAGTAGACACTAGATTACCTTCCGGGCTTTCCACGTTTCCTTTCAGAGAACACAGAAGTTTCAAAAAATGATGAAAATCTTTTCTTAAAAACTTACAGTTCTCATCAGATGTTGAAGACTGAAGTTGTGCTTTGCTTTGACTTGACTTGCATTGCTCATTTCTTTTCGCAGTAATGTGTGCCTTGCATGTAACTCTCTCAGTTTCTTTATGTCCATATAAACATCCTCTCTGTCTCTCATATGCCCTCGTATGTTCCCAGTCTTTCATTAAATGCAAATTTCTGCGGTGAAATACTTCATATTTTCCTAGGTTTGCTTTTGGGAACACATCTTCTAACTCTGATTCTTTGGCTTCAAATCCTCAGTGTCTTGAGGAGACAAAGCTGCAAGATAGTAAATAACAAGTTATTTTACCTATTATTCTCAGTGAATATCCTTAAAGATTTAAAGAAAAGTGATGAATCCTTTGCTTGTTTAAAAATAAAACAGACAGAAGGATCAAGATGCCAGCGGATCAGGCAGCGATGGGAGTTCATCACTCTCCACAAACACAACAAGAATACATCAGAAATAGAAGAATTTTTACAGAGCCCCTGGTGAACACAAGCCATGGACAAAGAAAAGGTCAAGAAAGATTTCTGCTTTGACAGGTAAGACAGGAGAAATAAGAAGGAAAGGGAACAGGAAAGGAAGTGGAGTGGGACCTGCAACCTTGGGGGGATCTGAAGAGAGGAGAGGCCTCCACATCTGGGGAAACTCCTCACTGGTGGAGGGAGCCCACTTGAGACAGAAGGGGAGCCTCATCCTCTGTGGGAAGAGAACACAGCAATAGTCTGTGGCAGCAAGACGGAGAGAGACCTGCACACAGGAACTGAACCTGCCCTGCCCACCCAGCCTGAGAGGGTGTCCCCTGCTGCAGACAAGGGAAGTGAAAGTGAAATCACTCAGTCACGCCAACTCTTTGTGACCCCGTGGGCTGTAGCTCAACAAGCTCCTCCGTCCATGGGATTCTCCAGGCAAGAATACTGGAGTGGGTTGCCATTTCCTCCTCCAGGGGATCTTCCTGACCCAGGGATCGAACCCAGGTTTCCTGCATTGGAGGCAGAGTCTTTAACCTCAGAGCCACCAGGGAAGCCTGCTGTAGACAAGGGCTGGGTGCTAAATGTGGGGTCTGGAGAGCAGACCCAAGCAGAGCACTGCTGTGTGCTGTGACGAGACACCTTGCAGGAAAGGCAGGGAGGGAGGGGCTCTATAAACGGGGATGTTGTGGTGGAAGCCTGAACCACCATACAGCATAGCGCCATTGCTGACTGATGATGAAAGAACCCCACCGCAGCCCCTGTCCCAGTGCTGGGCCCTGCCTCGCCAGCATACAGGAAGGGCTCGCACAGCCTCCCCTCAAGAACTTCCTCCACCATCAGCAGACTCCTGTGCTCTGGGGAAGCCTCTGGAGCAGACACCTGTGGGTGGGCCACATGCGCGGACGGAACTGAAAGCACAGCTAGCCCCAGGGTTAAGGAAGAAAAGCTGAAATCTCTGTTCACAGCTGCACAATGCTTTTCCACCCACAACCGGCTCATATCCTCAGCCTCTGAAGAGCATCTGAATGGAAAAGCAGGACAACTCCCCTCACCCAGTCACAGCAGGTGTAGCTTTAGCAGCTCTAGGCTTTGTGGGCTCGTACATGAGGGGACGGGGCCAGACCAGAGCCTGAGCTGCCCCCACAGCACCACAGTGGGTCCAGCTCCAGGATGAGTGCGATCCTGGGCCCTGATTTCAGTGGGTCTATGCTGGTGACCTGGTGAAAACAACAGCTGAGAGACCCCAGGGCCACGTGCTGGGATACCCATGGTGAGGGCGGGGCCACGAGCAATGTCAACACAGGGTCACACGAGACTCGCACAATGTGCCAAAGGTGAGACACAGAGCACACCCGGAGGTGAACATCCCCAGAGGAGCAGTACTCAGTGGCTTCCCTCCCAGTGGGTGTGCTCCAATCCCACCTGCCTCCACCACAGATCAGAAACAAAGTGAAGAAACAGATCTGGGGGCTCGATTCCACCAACCAGGGAGCAGACTCCACCCCTGACAGGGTGTGACAAGCAGAGCGCAGTGGAAACTCCCCTCAATGTCCAGGGCAGGCTCGGGTCACAATAACAGCAATCACACCCTCTATCAAGGGGATAAGGACACAAGCCTGTGCACCAACCTCACACTGCAGGGGACAGACACCAGAAGGAAAAACTAGGATTCTGCAGCTTTCATAACACAGAACACAAACACAGAAAATTGCACAAGATGATCACACAAAGAAATATGCTGTGGAGGAGCAAACAAGATAAAAACCTACAGGAACCAATAAACAAAGAGGAAATATTAGTCAGTGTAATGATTAACGTTCCCCTTCAATTCAGTTTAGTCACTCAGTCATGTCCAATTCTTTGTGGCCCCATGGACTGCAGCACGCCAGGCTTCCCTGTCCATCACCAACTCCTGGACCTTGCTCAAACTCATGTTCATTGAGTCGGTGATGCCATCCAACCATCTCATTCTCTGTCATCCCCTTCTCCTCCTGCCTTCAGTCTCTCCCACATTAGGGATTTTTCCAATAAGTCACTTCTTTGCATCAGGTGGCCAAACTATTGGAGCTTAGCTTCAGCATCAGTCCTTCCAATGAATATTCAGGACTGATGTCCTTTTGCATTGACTGGTTGCATCTCCTTGCTGTCCAAGGGACTCTTGAGAGTCTTCTCCAAGAATACAATTTACAAGCATCAACTCTTTGGTGCTCAGCTTTCTTTATGGTTTAACTCTTACATCCATACATGACTACTGAAAAATAGATAGTTTAACTATATTGACCTTTGTCAGTAATGTCTATGCTTTTAATACACTGTCTAAGTTTGTCAAAGTTTTTCTTCCAAGGAGCTAGCATCTTTTCATTTCATGACTGTAAATCACTTACAGTGATTCCGGAGCCTAGGAAAAGAAACTCTCTCAGTGATTCCATTGTTTTGCCATCTATTTGCCACGAAAAGATGGGATCAGAGGCCACACTCTTACTTTTTTGAATGGTGAGTTTTAAGCCAGCTTTTTCACTCTCATCTTTCACTTTCATTCACAGGCTCTTTAGTTCCTCTTCACTCTCTGCCATAATGGCGTTATCATCTGCATATCTAAGCTTATTGATATTTCTCCTGGCAATCTTGATTCCAGCTTGTGCTGGCAAGAAACATTTTGACAAACAGTAGGTGCCTAGTACTTCTTTAATTCACTTCTTCCCAACTCTGTTCTTATTGAGTATATTCTATTGGATATTTGAATGTAAAAATTATAAATGACATTGACATACAATAAATCAGAAAGTGAGGACATAGAGGATAAAGTCAGGGGAAGCTGCTAACAAACAAGATAACCTTAATAATGCTGCAGTACTTAAGAAATAGGACTTTGAAAATAGAGGCAATGCAGGCAGATTCTTTATATCTGAGCCACAAGGGAAGCCCATTTTAGGGAGGTTTTGCTTTGTACAGCAAAGAAGTGACTTGAGTCTAAAATCTGTCAAGTCATATCTGTAGCTTCCAGTGTTTTAGGAATTATAAATCAGAAAAAAAACAAAAATCTGTTCCCAGTACTCCTAGAACCTTCTCAGTTTGGCTATAACCACACACTTCTGTCTAGCAGTAGAGACAAACTTTAAAAGGAGCATCATATTTACTCAGCACAGTTTTACTAGGGCCTTCAAGAAATGAAACAGCAACCAATTCATGCAAGTTGTCATAACCCAAGAAGGGCATTTTAGTTCTCACTGTGAAAGAGAAAGGTAATCAACATGGAAAACTTCATGATGGCTTAACAGACAGAATGAAGCACATGACAGCTGTCTCTGACAGCAACAGAAATAAATCCAGCTTTCTCCAAAATGATTTCCAATGAAGCAGATCTTCCCAAACCACATGGCAAACAATGACTTCCTCACTGATACTTGGACCTCGCGCCTGAGTCATCGGCTCCTTCCATTCACACACACCTGGGGATAGGGCCGCTGTCTTCCTTCTCCTTATATTCCTGGGCTCCTTCATTTGCTCCAGAAAAGTCACAAGGTCTGGCTTAGAAACCACAAGACCTGTTCATCAGAGAAAGGAATATATGTTTTGCTAGAGATCCTTCAATTTCCAATCTAGTATGTATCTAGGTGAGGAGAGAATGTATGATAGAATATTAAGACAGCCTAGAAAGTGATTTCCTCAAATACTTATTGAAAGCACATATACAATGGTAGGGAAAAGAAAATGGCAATGCAATCCAGTACTACTGCCAGGAGAATCTCATGGACAAAGGAGCCTGGTAGGCTAAAGTCCATGGGGTCGTGGAGAATTGGACGGGATGAGCAACTTCATTTTCACTTTTTATGCACTGGAGAAGGGAATGGCAACCCACTCCAGTATTCTTGCCTGGAGAATCCTAGGGATGGGGGAGCCTGGTGGGCTGCTATCTATGGGGTCGCACAAAGTCAGTCACGACTGAATTGACTTAGCAGCAGCAGCAGCATACAATACTTACTACATAAAAATCAAATTCTGAGATTCTGGTCATGTGCTACAAGGCAAAAGTAAGTAGTGGAAATTTGATTTGAAGAGGAAGGTAGCATCATTATATACCACAGACCGTACAAAATTAGCACTAACTTAGAGGAAGCAGGCAGATTACATTAAAAAAGAAATAAATTGGAATCATAATAAATCATCAAGAAGTCTTCCTTCTAAACTCATAAATTCCCATTTTCCCATGGAAATCAGGGATCTGAAGTGCTATTAGAAGAAGTAGAAGATTACAAGAGACATTCTAGAAATGCAGAAAGCAAATCCTTGACAGTAAATAAGGAATTCTGGAAAGAAGTTATCCTCACCCAAAGTGGCCAAGTTCCTATAGTTCTCTAACATCACGCCGCTGAACAATTCCTATTGAGCAAGATCCAGGCATTCCCACTCCTCTTGAGTGAAATCTGTGGTCACATCCTGGAACATCACCTGTCTCTAAAATACAAAATGCATATGCCATGTGACTGTGAGACTTCCTAATGTGCCGAAACGACAACAGCAAATTCACACAGAACTGGTTGATACAGGAGAGAGTCTGGGGTTATACTATACTATGACTTTTACACAGTAATATTTCCACCATATTTCTAACCCAAGGAGAAATGACCTATGGCCCACAAATCATTTCAGAAACCATTCTGATCTGGAAGAGAAATGATAAAATAATCAGATCAACAATGGTATATTTATTTTTGAGTGTTGTATTTTTATTAGACAGGATGAATTGCCTATCAAGGAAACAGGTAATATTTTTAAAAAGTAAGTAGTGGAAATTTGATTTGAAGAGGAAGGTAGCATCATTATATACCACAGAACGTACAGAATTAGCACTAACTTAGAGGAAGCAGGCAGATTACATTAAAAAAGAAATAAATTGGAATAATAAATCATCATGAAGTCTTCCTTCTAAACTCATAAATTCCCATTTTCCCATGGAAATCGGATCTAAAGTGCTATTATAAGAAGCAGAAGATTCCAAGAGACATTCTAGAAATGCAGGAAGCAAATCCTTGACAGTATATAAGGGATTCTGGAAAGAAGTTATCCTCACCCAAAGTGGCCAAGTTCCTATAGTTCTCTAACGTTACGCCGCTGAACAATTCCTGTCGAGCAAGATCCAGGCATTCCCACTCCTCTTGAGTGAAATCTGTGGTCACATCCTGAAACATCACCTGTCTCTAAAATACAAAGTGCATATGCCATGTGACTGTGAGACTTCCTCATGTGCCCAAAGACGATAACAGCAAATTCACACAGAACTTGCGAAACAGGAGGGGGTCTGGTGTTATACTCTACTATGACTTTTACACAGTAATATTTTCACCATATTTCTAACCCAAGAAGAAATGACCTATGGCCCACAAATCATTTCAGAAATGATTCTGATCTGGAAGAAAAATGATAAAATAATCAGATCAACAATGGTATATTTTTGAATGTTGTATTTTTATCAGACAGGATGAATTTCCTATCAAGGAAACAGGTAATATTTTTAAAAACCATACTTTGATCCAAGAGTTCTTGAGTGGGACAAATGTGCCATTTATTTTAACAACCTTATTTTTTTTCTTAGTACTTTTAAAAACCTTCTTTTAACTAGTAATTTTGAAATACTGCTTCATGAATGACCATTTTGAAAAGTAAGTACAATACTAAGATAAGCATTCAGACTTTTGAACATCAAGTGTTTTACAAATGTTACACATCTAATAGGATAGCATCCTCAGCAGGAACTATCATTTTAATAATTTAGGTTATGCTATGCTGCACTTAATATGCCAGCAAATTTGGAAAATTCATCAGTGGCCACAGGACTGGAAAAGGTCAGTTTTCCTTCCAATTCCAAAGAAAGGCAATGCCAAACAATGCTCAAACTACCACACAATTGCACTCATCTCACATGCTAGTAAAGTAATGCTCAAAATTCTCCAAGCCAGGCTTAAGCAATATGTGACATGTGAACTCCCTGATGTTCAAGCTGGTTTTAGAAAAGGCAAAAGAACCAGAGACCAAATTGCCAACATCTCCTGGATCATGGAAAAAGCAAGAGAGTTCCAGAAAAACATCTATTTCTGCTTTATTGACTATGCCAAAGCCTTTGACTGTGTGGATCACAAGAAACTGTGGAAAATTCTGAAAGAGATGGGAATACCAGACCACCTGACCTGCCTCTTGAGAAATCTGTATGCAAGTCAGGAAGCAACAGTTAGAACTGGACATGGAACAACAGACTGGTTACAAAGAGGAAAAGGAGTACTTCAAGGCTGTATATTGTCACCCTGCTTATTTAACTTCTATGCAGAGTACATCATGAGAAACGCTGGATGGGAAGAAACACAAGCTGGAATCAAGATTGCTGGGAGAAATATCAATAACCTCAGATATGCAGATGACACCACTCTTATGGCAGAAAGTGAAGAGGAACTAAAAAGCTTCTTGATGAAAGTCAAAGAGGAGAGTGAAAAAGTTGGCTTAAAGCTCAACATTCAGAAAACGAAGATCATGGCATCCGGTCCCATCACTTCATGGGAAATAGATGGGGAAACAGTGTCAGACTTTATTTTTGGGGGCTCCAAAATCACTGCAGATGGTGATTGCGGCCGTGAAATTAAAAGACGCTTACTCCTTGGAAGAAAAATTATGACCAATCTAGATAGTATATTCAAAAGCAGAGACATTACTTTGCCGTCTAAGGTCCGTCTATTCAAGCCTATGATTTTTCCTGTGGTCATGTATGGATGTGAGAGTTAGACTGTGAAGAAGGCTGAGAGCCGAAGAATTGATACTTTTGAACTGTGGTGTTGGAGAAGACTCTTGAGAGTCCCTTGGACTGCAAGGAGATCCAACCTGTCCATTCTGAAGGAGATCAGCCCTGGGATTTCTTTGGAAGGAATGATGCTAAAGCTGAAACTCCAGTACTTTGACCACCTCATGCGAAGAGCTGACTCATTGGCAAAGACTCTGATGCTGGGGGGGATTGGGGGCAGGAGGAGAAGGGGACAACCGAGGATGAGATGGCTGGATGGCATCACGGACTCGATGGACATGAGTCTGAGTGAACTCTGAGAGATAGTAATGAACAGGGAGGCCTGGTGTGCTGTGATTCATGGGGTTGCAAAGAGTCAGACACGACTGAGTGACTGAACTGAACTGAACTTATATATCTTTCTAAGAGTTTTTACAGTCTTGGATGTACAACAGAAATAATTTAAAATCAATAATGTTGTTGCCCAACCTTTTTGCAAATATTTAGCAAACATTCCTTAAATAGCTTAAATTGACTTCAGTTTATGTACTCTAGACTCTAATAAAACACAGACAAATACACAGGGAGAACTCTAATGAAAGTTCATAGAAGTTTGTCTAATTGTGAAGAATACAAACAACAAGAAAAATAATCAATCAAATAATATGAACATTTTCATGCATCTATATATTAAAATGGAACTATATATTCATTTCATAAAATTAAACAATCTAAGACCATGGAAAATATGTAAGAACAATTTTCAAAGGTTAGAATAAATAAAACTGTTCCTGAAATGGTGATGGGTTTAATATACACCCTAGGTTTCGCTTGCCTACACACAAGCACAGAAACACACATAAGGTAAAGGCAATCTTCTGTGAATAACACATCTTTTGGAAGAAATATTTTTAATCTACCTTATTTTTTTTAACTCATGTATATTTTAGCATGTATGGTAAAAACAACTATTTCTAACTGCAGATGAATGTGTTCTGAGTCACATCAATCATGTCCAACTCTCTGTGACCCCATGGGCTATAGCCCTCCAGGCTCCACTTCTGTGAATAACACATCTTTTGGAAGAAATATTTTTAATCTACCTTATTTTTTTTAACTCATGTATATTTTAGCATGTATGGTAAAAACAACTATTTCTAACTGCAGATGAATGTGTTCTGAGTCACATCAATCATGTCCAACTCTCTGTGACCCCATGGGCTATAGCCCTCCAGGCTCCTCTGTCCATGGAATTTCCCAGGCAAGAATACTGGATTGGATTGCCATTTACATCTCCAAGGACCTTCCCAACCCAGGGATCAAACCCAGGTCCCCTGCATTAGCAGGCAGACTCTTTATCGCTGAGCCAACTGGGTACACCAAAAACAATTTTTCCTCTTTAGTAACAGTAATTAAAACACAATATGAGAAACGGTTTACATTTTATTAGCAAATATACTATGACACCTATTCAGAGCACATTTCTAGACCTAGGTGAAGAAACTGTTAAACTTTACCGAAACACATAAAATCTGAAAATCACAAGTTTTACTTGGAAGGTGTAGTGACATAAAGACTTCAGTGACTGCAAATTCAAAACAATTCAAACTCAAAACAAACATGGATATTTCCAATGTAAGTCTCAGCTGTATCTAGGAGAGCTAACATAATTTTGGATATAAAAAACCCCAAAAACCTAAATAGAGGGAACCTGCCAAATTACAGATGAAGCTATCACTGTATAGACTAGTTGAAATTTTAAACTAAAGGAAGCGAAATAGCTACAAGGTAGCCAAAGAAGCTCACGTAAAGAGAAACTTGGACATTATTTTGAACAACAAAAGAGTAGGATGAAACACAACATATTTTGTAATCAGGCAACAGGTGAGGTATTCCAAAGCAACATCAAAAATCAGAGGGGAAAAAATATCTCAGGGCATAAAGGAAAGATTTAGGTTTCAGCATTGTGTAGTAAAGAATTTAGGGACTTGCCTGATGCTCCAGTGGTGAGAAATCTGCCTGTCAATGCAGGGGACACGGGTTCCACCCCTGGTCAGGGAAGATCCCACAAGCCTCGGAGCATCTAAGCTCGTGAGCTACAGCTACTGAAGCCCACCTGGTCCAGAGCCTGCCAGTTATTAACACAACGACTGAACCCGAGTCTTCAAGCCAGAGCTCCACATGATAGCAGCTCCTCCTAATCACAACAGAGATGCCCAAGTGCATCACAATATCCCAGCAGAGCCAAAACTAAATAAGTGTTAAAATATGAAAAGAAAAAGAGAATTTAGCAGGCTTTGGTCCACAGGTTCTGGAAGTTAGTTTTCTGAATATTGAACTTTAAGCCAACTTTTTCACTCATCTTTTTCTGTTTCATCAAGAGGCTTTTTAGCTCTTCTTAGCTTTCTGCCCTAAGGGTCGTGTCATCTGCATTTCTGAGATTATTGGTATTTCTTCCAGCAATCTTGATTCCAGCTTGCGCTTCTTCCAGTCCAGCGTTTCTCATGATGTGCTGTGCGTATGAGTTAAATAAGCAGGGTAACTCATGCTTTAGCTGGGGCAAGAGCAGTGCCAATGATAGGATCATACAAGAGCTTGCTGGAGCATGAGACACACAGGGCACACCCCAAGGTGAACATTCTGAGAGGAGCAATACTCAGTGGCTTCTCTCCCAGTGGGTGGGCCTCAACCCCACCAGCCTCCCACCACAGATCAGAAACACAGCTAAGAAACAGACCTGAGGCTCTATTCCACCACCCAGGGAGCAGGCATCAGCACAGAGAGGGCAAGGAAAACCACAGAGCAATGGGGAAGTTCCCCTCCATATCCAGGACAGGATCTGGTCAGAGTAATGCAATCAAAGCCCAGACCAAGGGGATAAGGGCACAAACCTCTGGACCAACCTCACCCACCAAGTTGTAGTCACAAGAAGGAAGACTAACTAGGTTCCTGTAGCCATCAAAATAGAGGTCACCGACAGAAAACTGGACAAAATGAGATGACAAAGAAATAGGTTATAGAGAGCAAAGCAGCATCAAACCCCGCATGAACCACTAAATGAAGAGAAGATAGGCAGTCTAAGGATTACTTCTTGCTTTTAGTCGTCTTAAGTGGAGACAACAGATGTTTTCATGAATCCTAGGCTCCTGACAATGCTTCAATCCACTTCTTTTCACACATGTTTCTGAGAATGTTCTATTAGATGTTTCAATCTAATAATCATAAATGATGGTGACAGAAAACTAATCAGAAACTGAGGACACATAAGATGGTGTCTGAGGAAGTGGATTACAAATAAGATAAATTTAATAAAGTGCTACTTCTTAAGAAGTTAAA
>SJYC01031225.1:0-17521 GCA_006408675.1 Madoqua kirkii
TGGTCATTTTTGAGATTGTACCCAAGTACTGCATTTCAGACTCTCTTTTGACTATGATGGCTCCTCCATTTCTTCTAAGGGACTATTACCAACTGTAGTAGAAATAATGGTTATCTGAATTAAATTCACCCATTTCAGTCCATTTTAATTCACAGATTCCTAAAATGTTGATGCTCACACTTGCCATCTCCTGTTTGACCACTTCTCATTTACTTCAATTCATGGACCTTAAGTTCCATGTTCCTATGCAGTGTTACTCTTACAACATTGCACTTTTCTTCTATCATCAGTCACATCCACAACTGGGTGTTTTTTCTCTGTGGCTCTGTCTCATTCTTTCTGGAATTATTTCTCCATTGTTCTCTAGTAGCATATTGAGTACCTCCTGACCTGGGGAGTTCATCTTTCAGTGTCATATCTTTTTGCCTTTTCATACTGTTCATGGGGTTCTCAAGGCAAGAATGCTGAAGTGGTTTGACATTCCCTTCTCCAGTGGACCATTTTTTGTCCGAACCCTCCACCATGACCCATCCATCTTGGGTGGCCCTACACGATATGTCTCATAACATGTTTTGAGTTATATGCTGGTGTTTTTTCTCTGTGGCTCTGTCTCATTCTTTCTGGAATTATTTCTCCATTGTTCTCTAGTAGCATATTGAGTACCTCCTGACCTGGGGAGTTCATCTTTCAGTGTCATATCTTTTTGCCTTTTCATACTGTTCATGGGGTTCTCAAGGCAAGAATGCTGAAGTGGTTTGACATTCCCTTCTCCAGTGGACCATTTTTTGTCCGAACCCTCCACCATGACCCATCCATCTTGGGTGGCCCTACACGATATGTTCATAACATGTTTTGAGTTATATGCCAGCAACTCACATTGTGACATATTATCACATATTTTGAGTAATCTATCAATTGAAAAGCCTATGATGTACTCTTTCAATTTGTTTAAAACAAAGAATATAGACATCACATGATATATGAAAATTTACCATGATATATGAAAATTTGTTACCAGTCATTTCTGGCATTTTCTTTCCGGGCACTAAAGCAAAATATTGAATCATCGCTTTATTTCTGCCCTCAATAAATTGTATATAATAGGGAAATTTTCAATATTACATTACAAATGTGGTTAGTACATTTTTATTAAAAAATTAATGAGGAAAACTCCTTAGGGGAGATGGTAAAGAAACACTGACTTGTTCTCAGGAAGGCTAAACTTATGAAAGTGGACATGTGAGAATCATGGGGATGATTGTTTTGTTCCCCCAGAAAATCTGTATGTAACCCCAGATTGGATGTACATTAATTTTAGTATTATTGCTTCATAAATATATTACTAGTTTACTATTTTTAAAGTGGTGTATTTCAAAAACTTTGCAGAAACATACCCTTCTTTACAGTGCTTGCTATTTGACGTTTTATATATCTCATAAACCCTGTCCAGCCAGGATTTCCTGCTAGCAAATAGGCCATTATGTCAAGGAAATGGCTCTTTATAGATTAAAGAAATTGAACTAAGACTGCTGAGTAAACAGTAATGAATAAGAATATAAAGTTCTTAGGTTCCTTTGCTTTTCTCTGGGTGGCACATTGAATTCCCTGTTATCTCTCTTTGTTCCTGTCACCTAAAAGCAATGTTAAGAGGAGTCAGGCAAACCTACATTTGGTCTGTTGCCCACAGTTCTAGCTGAAAACAGGTTTGATACTCTGTCTTTATCTAAGTCAGTATATCCTTTGTTTATATTAAAAACCATAAAAGTAGTCAAGAGTAATTTTGAGTGGCATATTTCAAATTCTTCAAGAACTGAAAAATGTATACAAGTCAGGAAAACTGTTGGTATTTTCAGGGCTGAGATTTCAAGTATGTCATTGCACTGTCAAATAATCAGCCTCTGATACTCCCTCATGATGATACTTCAAGGCCAGATGTTAAACCCTTGATAAATGTGCAAGTGAGAATAGAAGAGGGGCCTGCTCAATGAGACCCTGGTAATCTATCAAGCCTGCTGGTATCTTATCTTTGGTTTACCTGATGGTTATCTTGTAACATGTGTTCTTTTAATTAAAAGTAATACATCTTCTCATATTTAACTGGCAAGAATGTCTGCCCACAGAAAACAGGGCTAGGGAATCACTATTAGAGAAAAGCCTGACTCCTTAACAATGAGTCCTCTATAGGCTATCAAAGAATTTGAAACTATTTGCTCCCAAAGATACAAAATACTTGAGGAAAATAACATTTTTGTGCCTTTGGTTATTTAGTTTGTTTTCTCGTTGTTTGTAAGCTTTTGCATATTCAACAAATACTTAATAACTCAAGACTTATTAGAAGTTAAAAATATCACATTATACAAAACAGACAAAAATCCCTGTCCCATGGCACTTGTACCCTAGAAGGAAATTCTCAAATTGACTTTGTGGAGACAGAATAAGCAGATCCATGGATTAATTGTTGTTGTTAATTAATTGATTGCTAAGTCATGTCTGACTCTTTGAGACCCTATGTGCTGAAGAACTTAGACTCCTCTCTCTTCACCTATCTCCTGTGGTCCATTGAGTTGGTGATAATAATTAACCATCTCATCCTCGGCTGCCTGCTTCTCCTTTTCCCTTCAGACTTTCCCAGCATCAGGATCTTTTTCCAGTGAGTTGATTCTTCCCATCATGTGTCCAAAGTATTGGGGCTTTAGCTTCAGGAACAGTCCTTATAATGTACCATCAGAATTGATTTATTTTAGGATTGACTGATTTTATCTCCCTGCATTCCAAAGGACTATGTAGAGTAATTAATAGGTGTATATGTACTAAAAATCATATTTCTTGTATAAGAAGTTGTCTAATGTGAAGGGAATTTTTTTTAACAAGGACAGAGGAAAAGAGACATATATAGAGTTTTCTAAACAGTCCTAATATCAAATATTTTAATACTTCTGTGGCCTTCCCAGGTAGTTCGTGATAATCCCAATGCAGGAGATGCAGGAAACACAGGTTCAATCCTTGGGTCAGGAATATCCACTGAAGAAGGAAATGATAACCCATTCCAATTTTCTTGCATGGAAAATCCCATGGACAGAGCAGTCTGTTGGCTACAGTCCATGGGGTTGAAAAGAGTTGGACATGACTGAATGTGCACTACCTACCACTTTGTAAACTTATAATATATTTGAAAAATAATGAATGCAAAATATTTACATTAATACATATATTTACAAAAATATATATTTATTGAAGTCACTCATCCAAGTGAAGAGTATCAGTTTTAGTACAAAAGATACAAGTCTAAATAGTTTAATATTTTTTTCATAGTTTTATTGTAGCTTGGCATGTCCACAGTTTCCATTTGCTATCTGCTATTATTTATTTCATTCATACAAATTGAGAATTCTACTATATCAGTTATAGCTTTAAAGAACCTGTAATGTAATGAATAGTCTCCAACCTGTAACTGGAATGCACTTCAAAAGTATATTTCAAATCAGTTGTTTGAACTCAGAACACATTATCTGTAACTGGGGAAATGTTAAAATTGGTAGTCAGGAAACAAATTATGTTCTAAAATATGTAGTGAATATATTTAAAGTATTTCATGCATAGTATAGCTAAAATATACCTTTGCTATGAAAAATAGAAAAGTTTTGTCTGTCACTTTTAGCGGTGACAAATCAAGGTCCTTACTGATTAAGTTTATGTTTAACAGATGTCCTCCTGGCTTATGGAGAAACACCTTTTCACTAAGATTTCATGTGTCCTTACCTCTGTGTATGTGTGTAGAGAGTCAGGGAGCTCTCTGGTTTCTCTGATATGAATGCTAATTTGTCAAATCAGGACTCCCACCCTTATCATCTTATTTAACTTTAATTACTTTCATAAAATCTTTACCTTAAAATATAATCAAATTGTAGGGTGGGATTGTTCCCTTCAGTTCAGTCGCTCAGTCGTGTCTGACTCTTTGCGACCCCATGAATCGCAGCATGCTAGGCCTCCCTGTTCATCACTATCTCTCGGAGTTCACTCAGACACACTTCAATCGAGTCCGTGATGCCATCCAGCCATCTCATCCTCAGTCGTCCCCTTCTCCTCCTGCCCCCAATCCCTCCCAGCATCAGAGTCTTTTCCAATGAGTCAACTCTTCGCATGAGGTGGACAAAGTACGGGAGTTTAAGCTTCAGCATTATTCCTTCCAAAGAAATCCCAGGGCTGATCTCCTTCAGAATGGACTGATTGGATCTCCTTGCATTCCAAGGGACTCTAAAGAGTCTTTTCCAACACCACAGTTCAAAAGCATCAATTCTTCAGTGCTCAGCCTTCTTCACAGTTCAACTTTCACATCCATACATGACCACAGGAAAAACCATTGCCTTGACTAGATGGACCTTGGTCGGCAAAGTAATGTTTCTGCTTTTGAATATACTATCTAGATTGGTTATAACTTTTCTTCCAAGGAGTAAGCGTCTTCTAATTTCATGGCTGCAGTCACCATCTGCAGTGATTTTGGAGCCCCCCAAAATAAAGTCTGACACTGTTTCCACTGTTTCCCCATCTATTTCTCATGAAGTGATGGGACCGGATGCCATGATCTTCGTTTTCTGAATGTTGAGCTTTAAGCCAACTTTTTCACTCTCCTCTTTTACTTTCATCAAGAGGCTTTTTAGCTCCTCTTCACTTTCTACCATAAGGGTGGTGTCATCTGCATATCTGAGGTTACTGATATTTCTCCCGGCAATCTTGATTCCAGCTTGTGTTTCTTCCAGTCCAGCGTTTCTCATGATGTACTGTGCATCGAAGTTAAATAAGCAGGGTGACAATATACAGCCTTGACGTACTCCTTTTCCTATTTAAAACCAGTCTCTTGTTCCATGTCCAGTTCTAACTGTTGCTTCCTGACCTGCATGCAGATTTCTCAAGAGACAAGTCAGGTGTTCTGGTATTCCTATATCTTTCAGAATTTTCCACAGTTTATTGTGACCCACACAGTCCAAGGCTTTTGCATAGTCAATAAAGCAGAAATTGATGTTTTTCTGGAACTCTCTTGCTTTTTCCATGATCCTATTGGCAATTTGATCTCTGGTTCCTTTCCCTTTTCTAAAATGAGCTTGAACATCAGGAAGTTCATGGTTCACATATTGCTGAAGCCTGGCTTGGAGAATTTTGAGCATTACTCCACTAGCATGTGAGATGAGTGCAATTGTGCGGTAGTTTGAGCATTCTTTGTCATTGCCTTTCTTACAGCACTGTTTACAATAGCTAAGAAATGGAAGCACCTTAGATGTCCATTGGAAGATTAAGGGATAAGAAAGTGTGGTACATTTACACAATGGAATATTACTCAGCTATTAAAAAGAACACATTTGAATAATTTCTAATGAGATGGATGAAACTGAAGCCTATTATACAGAGTGAAGTAAGTCCGAAAGAAAAACACCAATAGAGTATATTAACACATATATATGAAATTTAGAAAGATAGTTATGATGATCCTATATGCAAAACAGCAAAAGAGACACAGATAATAAAGAACAGATTTTTGGACTCTGTGAGAGAAGGCGAGTATAGGATGATTTGAGAGAATAGCATTGAAATGTATATTACCATATGTGAAATAGATGACCAGTCCAAGTTTGATACATGAAACATGGTACTCAAAGCCAGTGCAATAGGACAAACCAGAGTGATGGGATGGGGAGGAAGGTGGGACGGGGTTTCAAGATGCAGTACACATGTATACCCATGGATGATTCATGTCAGTCTATGGCAGAAACTACCACAATATTGTAAAGTAATTAGCCTCCAATTAAAATAATTTTAAAAAATAACAACAAAAATTATTTAATAATCTCTCATCATGCTGCCTTTTTATAGGATGTGTTTCTTTGTATTTGGGATTTTTTGATAACAGGAATGAGTGTGTGAACATCAACAATCTCTGATATGTAATAAAAATTATATGTTAGCTTTATAGAAAAAAAAAGTTTGAAATCATTCTTAAACAGTATTGTATGACTTGAAATTTCTATTTTCATAAAGAACTCCTCAAGACCTGAAGTGTACTCTAATTCAGTAAAGTGACCAAATACTCCTCATTTTAATGGACTGTATCAGCCTCCTGGGAATTTTCACTGGAACATTAACTTGTCCCTTTATAGCTCTGTTCTCAAATAGCAGTTCTTGTCCTCTTTCAAAAAGTCAGCAATTGTGAAAGCATTTTCTTATTAGGAGTTTTGTAGATTTTTGTGGAGACAAATTTTGTGGAATTTTGTGGAGACCATAGTTTTTAAAGCCACATTCATTCTTTTAGAGTATTTAAAGATAGAACATAAATAGTTTTAGAATAATTGTTACAAATAATACTCCCATAGTAGATATTTAATTAAATAGCTGCTTCCCTTGTAATTAATATTTTTTACAAATATTGATTGATTGAATATCTGATATTTATTTAGAGTGCTAAATGCTGGCATTATACAGACAGATTAAAGTAAATGTCCTGAAAATATAAAGAAACAAATGTAAATACATTATGAATAAAGAAACATAGAATATTTTCAGCTGAATCACAATGAAGGGAAAGAAAACTAACTGAGAAATGAAAAGTGTCATAGGAGTATTTAAAGAAATATCTGAACTGCATCATCTGAAAAGTGAGAGGAAGTCATGAAGTATGTAAGAGAAAACTATATTCTGGGGAAAAGATCAATATGTGAAAAGTCAAAGAGACTAAAATATCAGTGTAAAAACCTGGGCAAAATTCAGAAATAGTGTCATTTTGGAAAAGGGAAAACAGGACACACAATTAAATTTTATTTGCTAAGGGAAGATAACAGAATGTTCAGCTCTAAATAACAGAAAATCCTAATTCAAATTTGCTTTGAAAACAGTACTCTTATTGTGCTAAATAAAAGACATTCAGTTACAGAAATAAAAAATATGTCTTCAAGCATCAGTGTCATCATCAGGAAGTTGGCCACATCACTTCCACGCATAGAACAGAGTATAGCAATCAGTTCAGTTCAGTCGGTAAGTGGTGTCTAACTCTTATCAGGCTTCCCTGTCCATCACAAACTCCTTGAGCTTACTCAAACTCATGTCTATGGCATCAGTGATGCCGTCCAACCACTTCATCACCTGTCCTCCCCTTCTCCTCCTGCCTTCAGTCTTTCTCAGCATCAGAGTCTTTTCCAGTGAGTCAGATCTTCATATCATGTGTCCAAAGAATTGGAGTTTCAACTTGAGCATCAGTCCTTCCAATGAATAATCAGGACTGATTTCCTTTAGGATTGACTGGTTTGATCTCCTTGCAGTCCAAGTGACTCTCAAGAGTCTCCTACAACACCACAGTTGAAAAGCATCAATTCTTTGGTGCTTAGCTTTCTTCATAGTCCAACCCTCACATCCATACTTGACTACTGGAAAAACCATAACTTTGACTAGACAGACCTTTGTTGGCAAAGTAATCTCTCTGCCTCTAGGTTAGTCATAACTTTACTTTCAAGGAGTAAGTGTTGTTTAGTTTCTTGGCTGCAAGCACCATCTGCAGTGATTTGGGAGCCCAGAAAAATAAAATCAGCTACTGTTTCCACTGTTTCTCCATCTATTTGCCATGAAATGATAGGACCGTATGCCATGATCTTAGTTTTCTGAATCAACGTTGAGCTTTAAGCCAACTTTTTCACTCTCCTCTTTCACTTTCATCAAGGGGCTCTTTAGTTCTTCTTCACTGCCATAAGGGTGGTGTCATCTGCATATCTGAGGTTACCGATATTTCTCCCAACAATCTTGATTCCAGCTGTGCTTCCTCCAGCCCAGCGTTTCTCATGATGTACTCTGCATAGAAGTTAAATAAGCAAGGTGACAATATACAGCCTTGACATACTCCTTTTCCTATTTGGAACCAGTCTGTTGTTCCATGCCCAGTTCTATATGTATAACCTCATGATTGTAGTTGATGATATTATACTGTATAATTGAAACTTTTTATTTGAAGGGGCACCCGACTCCAGTACTCTTGCCTGGAAAATGCTGTGGACGGAGGAGCCTGGTGGGCTACAGTCCATGGGGTCACTAAGAGTAGACACGACTGAGTGACTTCACTTTCACTTTTCACTTTCATGTATGGAAAAGGAAACAGCAATCCACTCCAGTGTTCTTGCCTGGAGAATCCCAGGGATGGAAGAGCCTGGTGGGCTGCCATCTATAGCGTCGCACAGAGTTGGACATGACTGAAGCGACAGCAGGAGCAGCAGCAGCAGCAGTGTTCTCACACAAGAAAAGGAAGCAAATATGTGAAGTGATAAATGTGTTTATTAACTTGGTGGTGGGAGTCCTTTCACAATGTGTGTATAAATCATCATGTTGAACACTAAATATCTTAACATTTTACTTCTCACTTTTAACTCAGTAAAGCTGGAATAAAAGGATTTTGCATTGTCAGTTTGTCATAGTCACTGTCAAGATAGTAGGACCCCATGGCATTACCTAAGGAATAACTCCTTTTAACAAAATAATCTATACAGAAGCTTCAAAATGTACAGTTATTTTTTAAAGTCCCTATAAAACATGTTATGTTAAATGTTAAAAAATATGTTTGAGATTGGTAAATATCAGAGCAAATGAATTTAAAACTCCAGTGGAAAGTTTTGAACCAAAAAACCATACTGGGAACATTAGACACACAAAGGACATTGGAAGACTAATTCTGGAGGGACAAATCAAAGGTAAAACTAAGACTAAAGAGACAAAACCATGCACCAATTCAAAGTTACAGTTTATAAAATAGCATGAGGATTAAAATAATTTTTGTTGAGGATATAAAAAAATACCGCTCAAGTTCAATATTTTAAAAGTTCATTATTGTAGTTTCTCAACTTTTAAAAATATTTAGAACAGTCATGCTATGATCATTTATGCACAGGTAATCCTCAGTTGAGATATAATGATCTCTTGTGGTTACTGCCATTTATGCAATTCAGTCTGAATATTCACATAAACTAGAAACAGTCTATTCAGCTTCAATGATCTGTGAAAAGGACATGTAAAGCACAGGGAAAGGACTTGAACCAGATGGGCTGGTTAACAATAGAACATTTTACAAATTGTAAAAAAAATAAAAAATAAAAAACAAGAGGTAGGAAACCACAGCCTTCACAAGAACATTTCCCCTGACCTGATGGAAGCAAAGATAACTACTCTGCTGCATTTCTAACAAACATAATCATTGTGTTCACCATAAGAACCAATTGTTCCTAGCCATGTGGAACCAAAATTAATTTCTAAATTATGAACCGACAGATTGCAATAAGCTTCCCTATCATTTTGCAGTAGAAAGACCTAGTTAATTGAGTTTATTGTTATAATGTTTAGGGAAAGTGTTTAAGGAATATAATTTTTTCATTTTATAATGGAATGTCAGGTTTCAGTGATCATGGTTTTTCAAGAGTACAATAAAAACTGGGATAATAATGTCAGCATCATGGTGGCAAAAGAAAATTTTCAGTTTTTAAAATCCTCTCAACAACAAAAATTAAGTGTCTTCCATGAACAAAAGTACCTGTGAGGAAACCATATGATCAGTTCCATATACCAAGGACTAGGAGTTTTTTCTTCCTATGATTTAAGTAATAGGTAGACAGATCTGGTTACTGGCTATAGAAACTGTAGTTGTCTCTGAAACAGTTATGGGGCCTTTTCAATTATAAACCAGGAGTCATTGGTAAACACCGTCTTAGATAATTACCCATGCTGAGGGAGGCTTCAAGGACATCCAAGATTCCAAGAGGCACCAGAAGCTTGGCCAAAATAAAATCTGAGTTTAGATGTACTGGGGTGGATAAAAGAAAAAAAGCTGTATTTTACCCATATTATCCCTTGCAGAGGCAGCATTGCTTGGGCCTTGAGAGATCCTTCTCTGTGATTTCTCTAAAAGAGAAAACAAAGATCATGTGAGTGAACACCCAGCTTCTCTAATTATGTAGTGAAAGTGAAGTGAAGTGAAGTCGCTGAGTCATGTCTGACTCTTTGTGACCCCGTGGACTATAGCCCACCAGGCTTCCCCGTCCATGGGGTTCTCCAAGCAAGAATACTGGAGTGGGTTGCCATTTCTTTCTAATTGTGTAAGATACTGCCAAAAGGGATCATTTCTATCTTGATTCATCAAGAATGTTAAATAATGAGCTTTAAGACTGGAGATTAAGAAAGGAAGAGGTTGGGAGTGCAGCAGATAATATTCAGAGAGGATATTAAACATAGTACTAACTGTGTTGTGAATGCCATCAAAAGTCTGGCCACAAACCAGTAGGAACACTTTATCTACAGACCACCCCAAGTGGCCCACAGGCATCTCTAGGACTTAATGTCCTCATCCACAACACCTCCATCCTCTGAGCAGCTCCTTGTGTCTGCAGTAGACTGGGAAGTGTGAGCAAACTTTGACATATGACTAGTAAGCACAAGCAGAGTTCAGTTCAGTTCAGTCGCTCAGTCATGTCCGACTACTTGCAACCCCATGAATTGCAGCACGCCAGTCCTCCCTATCTATCACCGTCTCCCGGAATTCACTCAGACTCAGGTTCATCGAGTCTGTGATGCCATCCAGCCATCTCATCCTCTGTCGTCCCCTTCGCCTCCTGCCCCCAATCCCTCCCAGCATCAGAGTCTTTTCCAATGAGTCAGTTCTTCGCATGAGGTGGCCAAAGTACTGGAGTTTCAACTTTAGCATCATTCCTTCCAAAGAAATCCCAGGGATGATCTCCTTTGGAATGGACTGATTGGATCTCCTTGCAGTCCAATGGACTCTCAAGAGTCTTCAACACCACAGTTCAAAAGCATCAATTCTTTGGCACTCAGTTTTCTTTATAGTCCAGCTCTCACATCCATACATGACTCCTGGAAGAACAATAGCTTTGACTAGATCGGCCTTTGTTGGCAAATCAATGTCTCTGCTTTTTAGTATGCTGTCTAGGCTGGTCATAGCTTTTCTTCCAAGGAGTGAGCATCTTTTAATTTCATAGCTTCAGTCAACAACTGCAGTGATTTTGGAGTCCACAAAAATAAAGTCAGTCACTATTTCCATTGTTTCACCATCTATTTGCCATGAAGTGATGGGACCAGGGTGACAATATACAGCCTTGACATACTACTTTCCCTATTTGGAACCAGTCTGTTGTTCTATGTCCAGTTCTAACTGTTGCTTCCTGAGCTGCATATAAGTTTCTCAAGAGGCGGGTCATTTGTAAAGAAAGTTATGACCAACCTAGATAGCATATTGAAAAGCAGAGACATTACTTTGCCAACAAAAGTCCGTCTAGTCAAGGCTACAGTTTTTCCAGTGGTCATGTATGGATGTGAGAGTTGGACTATGAAGAAAGCTAAGTGCCTAAGAATCGATGCTTTTGAACTGTGGTGTTGAAGAAGACTCCTGAGAGACACCAGTCCATCCTAAAGGAGATCAGCCCTGGATGTTCATTGGAAGAACTGATGCTGAAGCTGAAACTCAAATACTTTGGCCACCTCATGTGAAGAGTTCACTCACTGTGATTCTGTGAGGGATTGGGGGCAGGAAGTGAAGGGGACAATAGAGGATGAGATGGCTGGATGGCATCACTGAATCAGTGGAGATGAGTTTGAGTAAACTCCGGGAGTTGGTAATAGACAGGGAGGCCTGGAGTGCTGCAATTCATGGGGTCACAAAGAGTTGGACACGACTGAGTGACTGAACTGAACTGAACTGATGGGACCAGATGCAATGATCTTAGTTTTCTAAATGTTGAGCTTTAACTCAAGTTTTTCACTCTCCTCTTTCACGTTGGTCAAGAGGCTCTTTATTTCTTCTTCACTTCTGCCATAAGGGTGGTGTCATCTGTGTCTCTGAGGTTATTGATATTTCTCCCGGCAGTCTTCATTCCAGCTTATGCTACATCCAGCTCTGCATTTCAAATGATATACTCTGCATATAAGTTAAATAAGCAGATGACAATACACAACCTTGATGTTCTCTTTTCATTATTTGAAACCAGTCTGTTGTTCCTTGTCCAGTTCTAACTGTTGCTTCTTGACTTACATACAGATTTCTCAGGAGGCAAGTAAGGTGGTTTGGTATTCCCATTCTCTTGAAGAATTTTCCACAGTTTGTTGTGATCCACATAGTCAAAGACTTTGGCTTAGTCAATAAAGCAAAAGTAGATGTTTTTTTTCTGGAACTCTCTTGCTTTTTTGAAAATCCTACGGATGTTGGCAATTTGATCTGTGGTTCCTTTGCCTTTTCTAAATCAAGCTTGAACATTTTGAAGTTCATGGTTCACGTACTGTTGAAACCTGACTTGGAGAATTTTGAGCATTAATTTGCTAGTGTGAGGGATGAGTGCAATTGTGCTGTAGTTTGAGCATTGTTTGGCATTGCCTTTCTTTGGGTTGGAATGTAAACTGACTTTGTCCAGTTTTGTGGCCACTTTTAAGTTTTCCAAATTTGCTGGCATATTGAATGTAGCACTTTCACAGCATCATCTTTTATAGTCCTAGTAACCTTGAGAAATTTTGAGCTTCTAAGCTTTATAATTTGTAACATCTGTAAATTAGAAATTAATTACATTTCCTAAACTCATTTTTTCTAAGCAAAACTGCCCTCCAGGACATAAAAATAAACAAAAACAAAAAAATTCCCTTAAATGTAGCAGAATCAGTAAGCACAAATTTATGCCTAAGATGAAAAGAGATTCTGTTCTAATAATCCCTGTATTTTTAAAGATTTTATGAGAGAACACTTTGACCTGAAATATTGTGTAATGGTCTGTTGGTGCCAGTTCTTCAGATTCTTCCTCTTCAGACTTTAACTTTTGTGCCTTCTGTAAATATGCTCATAAATACACAGATAATGATATCTTACTTATTGGTATGGATTCTTTGCAATTGTTTTTAAAGAACATATAACATGTCATAGTCTCTGCCTCACAGTTATATAGGGAGATGCATTTTGCAAGTTGTTCTTTTATCCCCTCTAGTTGATTCATCTCCTGTTCTTAATTGTAATATGGTAAATAAATATAAATTTCAAAGGGATAATTTATTTCTCTTAATTTTTACTACCCTTAAAATTGTTTATTGGTTTTTTCTTTTTTTCAAAAGCACATTCTGTGCCATCATAATGGTAATAATAAAGGAGCATTAATTGTTCATCTAGCGGCAGCCTGAAAAGAAAGAATATTTAGAAGGAGAAGAGAGTCTGAAAAATAAGATAAAGAGATCATATCAGTATGTTTCAGTATGTTTTTAGATACTCCCTACCTCCAAGCTTTATAGCTTCATATTACTTTATCCTAAGCATGAGTTTATCTTTCCTCCTAACCCCCCCAAATGTTTAACAATTATCATAAAATAAAATTTTAAAAAGGCGAAGAAGCTTTTAAGTGGAATTTCTTTAACATTCCTAAGGGTCCCTGGGCTCCTGTTAGCATGTCTTATTCTTAGTATATGTAGTAAAACCACATTTCTCCCTTTTTGTTATGCATTTCTAAATTTTCATTACCTTCTTATAAACAATTAAATCACAAAGTAAGCAAAGCCAAGTGAATGGTGGCTGAGCAGCTATCACTACTGCATAGATATTAAAAATTGAAAATGAATGCAGTTTAGCTTTACCAGCTAATTTAGTTAGGTATCACCCTAAGGCATCAACACCATTTATCATTATCACTGGAGTCTGGCATGAAGGCACAATCAACAGTAGCTTTTACAAAACAAATTAAAAACTTTTAAAGTTTTCTTTGCTCAAAAAAGGAAAACAAATATTAATATTCTTTATGTATAAATCCTTTGTGGTGAATCTCAGTGTCATGATTAGCCTGAACATTTGAAAGTAAGAAATTCTAATATAAAGATGTACTGCCATTTGTAAATATTTATGGTTCTCAAGTTACTGAATATCATAAAAATTATAGCCTCAAAAGGCTGTGTTTATGTTGAAAAATATATTATATTCAAAATAGAAAGGAAACTGTACTGTCAAATATACTAATAATTAAAATATAAATTATCTTTATTCATTAGTCATGTTTTAAAATATTTCTTATGAAATCATATATTTAATGCAGCAAGTATTAATCATTTTAACAGACTTTATTTTTTAGAGCAATTTTGGGTTCATAACGAAATTGAGAAAAAGATACAAAGATTTCCCATGTACCCTCTGCCCCTATGTATGCACAGCAGTCTTCTTACCAAGTGCCCCCATCAGAGTGGTACATTATGCTATAGCTGATAAACCTAAATTAGCATGTTATTATTAAACAAAGTCCACAGTTTGCATTAGGGTTCACTATAGTGCTAGACATTGTATGTGTTTAGACAAATATGAAATTGTATTATTAATTATTTTATTTTCATACAGCCTAGTTTTACCTAGGCATATTTTAGTAATATATACTTTCCTCCTTAATTTTTCAAGGCTTACTACCTCATTTGCTTTTAGCACTGGATAATATTCCATTTTATGGATGTATCACAGTTTATTTATCCATTCACCTACTCAAGGAAAGCAGTACTGTAGCATTATCATAAGCCTTGAAATTAGGTAGTGTTAGCATTTTTTCCTGCAATATTAACTTGGTAATTTTGGATTGTTTGCCTCTCTATGTAAACTTTAGAATTAATTTGTTGATATCCACAAAATAACAGGCTGGAGTTTTGATTGAGGTTGCATTGACTCTATTGAACAAATCAGGGAAAACACATCTTGACAGTATTGAGTCTTCCTATCCATAAACAAGGAATGTTTCTCTATGTAGTTTTTTGATATCATTCATCAAAATTTTGTAGTTTTCCTCATGGAGATCTGAAACATATTTGTTAGATTTATACTTTAGTATTTCATTTTTGGAATGCTAATATAAACAATACCATGTTTTCAATTCCAAATTCCACTTGATTGATGTTGGTATAAAGGTAAACAGTTTACCTTTTTATATTAACCTTGTACCCTACAACCCTGCTATAGTCACTTGCATTAATGATTCAGAAGGTTTTTTTTTATTCTTTCGGATTTTCTATAATAGATAATCATGTGAATAAAGAAAGTTTTAGTTTTTATTGTTTTTCTTCCTCATCTGTGTACCTGTTTCCTTTTCTTGTCTTACTATGTTAGCTAGAACTTTCAGTATGATGTTGAAAAACTGCAGTGAGAGGAAATATCCTTTTTTTCCCTGAAAAAGCCTATAGTGTCTCACAAGAAAGTATGATATCAGCTTTAATTTTTTGTAGACTTTATTTAAGTCAAATTGAAGAAGTTCCCTTCTAGTACTGGTTTGGTAGTTGACTGTCAGAAATGGCTGTTGGGTTTTGTTATTGTTCACTTGCTAAGTTCTATCTGACTCTTTGTGACCCCATGAACTGCAGCATGCCAGGATTCCCAGTCCTTCACTATCTCCTAGAATTTGCAGAAACTCAGGTCCATTGAGTCAGTGATACCATCCAACCGTCTCATCCTCGGTCACTCTCCTACTCCTTCCGCCTTCAGTCTTTCCCAACATCACAGTCTTTGCCAATGAATCAGCTCTTCACATCAAGTGGCCAAAGTCCTGGAGCTTCAGCTTCAACATCTGACCTTCCAGTGAATATTCAGGATTGATTTCCTTAGGATTGACTGGTTTTATTTCTTTGAATTCCAAGGGACTCAAGAGTCTTCTCCAATACCACAATTCAAAATGTTTTTTCTCCATCTATTGATACGATTATGTGATTTTTTAAAATCTTTTTTTGTCATTGATGCAATTTTTTATTCATTCATTTATTTATTTCACTTCAACTTACTTTCTTTAACTGTAGCACATGATATGTAGGATTTTAATTCCCTGACCAAAGATAGAACCTGTGCCCCCTGCAGTGGAAGTACAGTGTCTTAACCACTGGACCACCAGAAAAGTCCTATGGTATTTTATTTTAAAATATTGACCCAACCTTGCTTTCTTGAGATAAATCTCACTTGGTCATGGTGCATATGTGTGTGTGTGTGTGTACATGCATACATATGTGTATTAATGCTTTGCTAGATTTGATTTGAAATACTTTGTTGAGGATTTTTGTATGTGTGTTCACAGGATATATTGGCCTCTAATTTTCTTTTGTTTTTAGTATTAAGGTAATATCTAGTTTTCATGTTAGGATAATTCTGGCTTAATAGAATGACATGAAAATAATATTCTCTCAGTTTCCATCTTCTGAAAGTGAATGTAGAGAATAAGTATACTTTGTAACTTAGATGTTCACAGAATTCATTGATGAACACATCTGGGCCTAGTTCCTTCTGTTTTTGAAGGTTATTAATTGCAGATTCAATTTCTTTAGTAGATATATATATACTGTGTATGTCTAATATATATTCTTTAGTATATATATTTTCATATTGTCAGTTTCTTCTTGTGTGAGTTTTGTTTGGTTATGTCTTTGAAGGAATTGGTCCATTTTGCTTAGGTTATTAAATTTGTGGTCATAGAGCTTCTCATATATTTATCCTGTTACTGTTCTTGGGATATGTATTAATGCCCCTCTTTTTTCTGTGATGTTGGTATTCTACAATTTATTTAGTTCAAAATACTTTAAACTTTCTCTTGAATTTTTTTTGGATATATGTATTCTTAAGAAGTATGTTATTTAATCTCTGAGTACTAAGATTTTTTAAAGTATCTTTATATTATTAGTTACCACTTTAATTCTATCGTGGTCTGAGAACAGTGTATTATACATATATTCTTGCAAATTTATTGTGTTTTTTGATCCAGGTTGTACTCTGTCTTGGTGAAATGTTTCATGTGAGCTTGAGAAGAATATATATTCTGCATTTGTTTGATAAAGTAGTTTTTAGTTGTTCATTACAACAGTTAGTGTTGCTGAATTCATCTTTGTCTTTAATGATTTTTCTACTACTGGATCCATCTGTTTCTGAGTGGTGAATCATTTCTGAGAGAGGGAAATTGGAGTGACCTGCTGTAAAAGTGGGTTCATCTATTTATACTTGCAGTTCTATCAATGTTTGCCTCATGTTTTTGACACTCTGTTGTTAGGCATATAACCTGGGTTTCCTGCATTGCAGGCAGATTCTTTACCATCTGAGCTACCAGGGAAGCCCACTTACACTTAATAATCCTTATATTTTCTTGGAAAAATTGTTCCTTTATCATTATGTAATAATACTGTGTTTCTGATAGCTTTCCTTACTCTGGAGTCTACTTTCCTAAATTAATATAGCTGCCCCTGCTTTCTTTTAATTAGTATAATCATAGTATATCTTTCTCCATCCATCTGCTTTTAATCTATAAATATGTATATTTATATTTAAAATTGGTTTCTTATAGGCTACATATAGTTGGTTCTTGTTTTCTGATCTCCTCTGATAATCACTGTCTTTTAATCAATGCATTTAGATCACTGTTATTTAGTGATTATCAGTATCATTAAGTGATATCTATTATATATGAAGAGTTAATATAATTTCTGTTTGTTGCTTGTGTAGTTTGTTTCTTTTTTTTTTTTTTGG
>SJYC01031226.1:0-17192 GCA_006408675.1 Madoqua kirkii
CTGCCTTTATAGTTTCAGCTGAACATTTTATATGATCCCATTTTCTCTCCTTTCTTATAGTTTTATTTCAAA
Source organism: Madoqua kirkii (assembly GCA_006408675.1). Taxonomy (NCBI): domain Eukaryota; kingdom Metazoa; phylum Chordata; class Mammalia; order Artiodactyla; family Bovidae; genus Madoqua; species Madoqua kirkii. The sequence goes on from SJYC01031226.1 coordinate 73, forward strand.
ACGGGTCTGTGAACAACAAATTCTCTTAACTTTGTCTGAGAAAATCTTTATACCTAACTCACTTTTGAAAGAAAATCTTTCTGGTGCAGAAATCTAGGTTTGTGGGTTTTGGGTTTTAACACTTTCAGTATTTCACTCTATTCTTTTCTGGCTTGCACAGTTTTGAAGTATAGAAGTTGGATATAATTCTTCTTAAATTTTTTTTTTATTGGAGTATAATTGCTTTACAATGTTGTATTAGTTTCTGCATGCATGGGTGCTAAGTCGCTTTAGCTGTGTCCAACTCTTTGTGACCCTATGGAGCATAGCCTGTCAGGCTCCTGTCAATGGGATTCCTAAGGAAAGAATACTGGAGTGAGTTGTCATACCCTCCTCCAGGGGAGCTTCTGGATCCAGGGATTAAACCTGTGTCTCTTAAGTCTCCTGCATTGGCAAGCAGGTTCTTTACCACTAGCACCACCTATTAGTTGCTACTTGTATAGCCAAGGGAATCATATATATACACATATGTCCCCTCTGTTTTGGATTTCCTTCCCATTTAGGTCACCACAGAGCATTGGGTAGAGTCCCATATACTATATAGGAGGTTCTTTATACAGCACACCAGGCTTCCCTGTCTTTCACTACCTTCTGAAGTTTGCTCAAATTCAGGTCCATTGAGTTGCTGATGGCATCAAACCATCTCATCCTTTGTCATCCGCTTCTCCTCTTTCCCCCCTATATTTCCCAGCATTAGGTCCCCCCTCAATGGCTCTTTGTATCAGGTGATGAAAATATCAGGTTTAAGCTTCAGCTTGATGAATATTCCTTCAAATGAATATTCAGCATTGAATTTCCTTTAGGATTGACTGGTTTAATCTTCTTGCTGTCCAAAGACTTTCAAGAGTCTTATCCAGCAAAATTCAAGCAATCAGTTTGGCGCTCAACTTTCCTTATAGTCCAGCTCTCACATCCATAGGGCTTCCCTGGTAGCTCAGCTGGTAAAGAATCCACCTGCAATTCAGGAGACCCTGGTTCAGTTCCTTGGTTGGAAGATCTACTGTCGAAGGGATAGGCTACCCACTCCAGTATTCTTGGGCTTCCCTGGTGGCTCAGATGGTAAAGAATCTGCCTGCAAAGGAGAAGACCTGGGTTCAATCCCTGAGTTGGGAAGATCCACTGGAGAAGGGAATAGCTACCCACTCCAGCATTCTGGCCTGGAGAATTCCATGGACAGAGGAGCCTGCCAAGCTACAGTTCATGGGGTCACAAGGAATCAGACACAACTGAGCAACCTTCACTTTCACTTTTCTCACTTCAGTACATGACCACTGGAAAAACCATAGCTATGACTATATGGACCTTTGTTGACAAAGTGATGTCTCTGATTTTAAATATGCTGCCTAGGTTTTCATAGCTTTTTTTCCAAGGAGCAAGTGATATCAATAGTGTATATATGTCAACCCTATTCTCCCAGTTTATCTCTTCTCCCTTTTCTCCTTTAATATTTACACATTCATTTTCCATGTCTGTGTTTCTATATCTTCTTTATAAAATGGACTGTCTATACCATCTTTTTTTTTTTTTTTCAGATCCCATATATATGTTCAGTTCAGTCACTCAGTTGTATCCGACTCTTTGCGACCCCATGAATCATAGCACGCCAGGCCTCCCTGTTCATCATCATCTCCTGGAGTTCACTCAGACGTACATCCATTGAGTCCGTGATGCCACCCAGCCATCTCAACCTCGGTCGTCCCCTTCTCCTCCTGCCCCCAATCCCTCCCAGCATCAGAGTCTTTTCCAATGAGTCAACTCTTTGCATGAGGCGGCCAAAGTACTGGAGTTTCAGCTTTAGCATCATTCCTTCCAAAGAAATCCCAGGGTTGATCTCCTTCAGAATGAACTGGTTGGATCTCCTTGCAGTCCAAGGGACTCGCAAGAGTCTTCTCCAACACACAGCTCCTCCTGCCCCCAATCCCTCCCAGCATCAGAGTCTTTTCCAATGAGTCAACTCTTTGCATGAGGCGGCCAAAGTACTGGAGTTTCAGCTTTAGCATCATTCCTTCCAAAGAAATCCCAGGGTTGATCTCCTTCAGAATGAACTGGTTGGATCTCCTTGCAGTCCAAGGGACTCGCAAGAGTCTTCTCCAACACACAGCTCAAACACATCAATTCTTTGGTGCTCAGCCTTCTTCACAGTCCAACTCTCACATCCATACAGGCACACAGGAAAAACCATAGCCTTGACTAGATGGACCTTAGTTGGCAAAGTACTGTCTCTGCTTTTGAATATACTATCTAGGTTGGTCATAACTTTTCTTCCAAGGAGTAAGCATCTTCTAATTTCATGGCTGAAGTCACCATCTGTAGTAATTTTGGAGCCCCCCAAAATAAATTCTGACAATGTTTCCACTGTTTCCCCATCTATTTCCCATGAAGTGATGGGACCAGATGCCATGATCTTCATTTTCTGAATGTTGAGCTTTAACCCAACATTTTCGATCTCCTCTTTCACTTTCATTGAGAGGCTTTTTAGCTCCTCTTCACTTTCTGCCATAAGGGTGGTATCATCCGCATATCTAAGATTATTGATATTTCTCCCTGCAATCTTGATTCCAGCTTGTGTTTCTTCCAGTCCAGGTTTTCTCATAATGTACTCTGCATAAAAGTTAAATAAGCAGAGTGACAATTTACAGCCTTGACATACTCCTTTTCCTATTTGGAACCAGTCTGTTGTTCCATGTCCAGTTTTAACTGTTGCTTCCTGACCTATATACAGATATATATGTTACTATATGGTAATATTTTTCTCTTTCTGATTTATTTCACTGTATGACAATCTCTAGGTTCAGCCACATCTCTGCAAATGACCCAATTTAGTTCCTTTTTATAGATGAGAAATATTCCATTCTATGTATATAATTCTTATCTTTGTTCCTCTATAGGTAAAATATTTTTACCTCTAGCATCTTTCAAAAGTACATCTTTGATTTTTTATAATTTGAATATTAAATATATATATAAGTTCTGTATTTTGATGTTTATCCTGTCTGGTGTTCTCTGAGCTTCCTGAATGTGTAGTTTGGGGTCTGTCTTTATATGCAGGAAGTTGTTTCAAATTCTTCCTTCCCTCCTCCTTCTCTTTTTCCCCTCCTTCCCTCTCACTCTCCCTCCTTTCTTCCTTCCCTACCATTTCTTACTTTCTCTCTTTCTGCTATTCCTATTATGTGCTTGTTTCATTGTTTGTAGTGCTTTTTTAGTACTTGGATACTTTCTTCTATTTATACCAGCCTCTTTTCTATTTGATTTTTAGTTTTAGAAGTTTCTATTCACATACCTTGAAACACAGATTCTTCCCTTGGTCATATCCAGGCAGCTAATAAGCTCATCAAAGGCACTCTTTATTTCTTCTATAATGTTTTTTATATCTAGCATTTCTTTTTGATTCCTTCTTACAATTTCCATCTCACTGTTTGCATTGCCAATTTATTCTTGCCCACTATCTAATTTATTCATTAAAACCCTTGTCAAATTAATCTTTTTATGGTTAAAAATTTTTAATAAATGAATAATAGATAACTCTGCTATGTGAGCAACATAGTTAGGGGCTTCCCTGGTGGCTCAGAGGTTAAAGCATCTGCCTCCAATGCGAGAGACCTGGGTTCCATCCCTGGGTTTGCAAGATCCCCTGGAGAAGGAAATGGCAATCCATTCCAGTATTCTTGCCTAGAGAATCCCATGGACAGAGAAGCCTAGTAGGTTACAGTCCACGGGGTCACAAAGAGTCGGACACGATTGAGTGACTTCACCTCACCTCACCATACTTGCTAGACATCTTATGTATTTCTAGTCTCTTAAGAAACCCTGAGTTTAAGACTGGCATGGAAAATATGCCACACAGATAGTCATAGAAATCTCCCCAGAATTCCATCAGATTGTAGGACCACAACTAGTATCAGTTTCCATGTGGTATTGCCTCCACATCAATTGCTTAAATTCTCATCCTAATTATTCCAACAGTCTTCCCATATCTGAGTCTGATTCTATTGCTTTCTCTGTCTCTTCAGCTGAAGAGATTTCTGAGGTTGGGTTAGTCCTTGCATAAGAATGATCATAATATATTGCACATATTCTGTCATAACCCCTCCCATACTTTGATATTTATTTGTTTACTTGTTTCTCATTTCCACTAAAGTGTATGTTCCTTGAATAAAGTAATTTTATATTATGATTATATTTTAGTTAAAACTTATTTTTTATTTTGACTGCACTGAGTCTTACTTGCAGTGTGGAGGCTCTTTCTTATGATTTTCTCTAGTTGCGAACATCTTAATGACTAGCTTCTTGCAGTATGTTTCTAGTGAAGTAAACCCCCCAGTGATGAAACAGATTCTTCCTCTGCTCCTTCCAAAGAACAATTAGAGCAGGAAAAACAAAAATGCTTCTTTCCTTCAAGCCAGTAATGCAGAAATTCCATCCTGATCATGTTGATCTACAAGTCAGTGCCCTCTGTACTCTTCAGGTGCACTGTTACAACAGCAACTTCCCCAAAAGCATGTCCCTCCACTTTTTTGTTCATTTCTCTGACATGGAAATTATTGAAGAAAAAGTTTTCTATGCTTGGAAAGAAGATATAACTCAAGAGTTACTGGGGGAAAAAAGGCTTTGTTCTAGGTAAATCAGTGGCTAAGCTGGCTAGAAACTGCTGAAGAGAAAGAATCAGAGGAAGAAGTCTACTAAAAGAGCTAGCCAGAGCCTTAAATTGTGCAAAACATACTGTTGCTATGATGTAACTGCGTTTGACCTAAACACTGTGAAAATTCATTCTGCTGTAATGTTTTCATAGTATTTAAAAGCAGAAGCACATCAATTAGGATTTCCTTTTGCATCTTTTTTTCTGTATTATAATGTCTTAATCAGTCTACCATCAAATATTTTAAGAGGATCTTTAACATTTAGATGTTTAGCAGCATGCAACAATTACATCATAAGTTTTCAAGCAGAGGCAGTCTATTGCAAGGATCTTCTTTGTTGCCAGTTATCATAGGCTGTTTTAAGTTAGAAAACTGTATAGCAACACTGAATACTGTAGAAATGCACTTTGCTCAGTAAGATTTGAGTTGTTGCAATATTTTATTATTCATTTGGTTGTTACAGAAAAATTCTTAACTGTAATTGATGGTTGTTGGCATAATAGTATATTGTCTGTATTTCTACCTTTAGTAATGGGCTTTATGTACTAGGTTTTAATATCCTTGAGCCTGGGCAACTGCACAAGTTTTTTAAAAAGAAACATGGTTTGCTTGCACAAAACTGATCAGTTTTGAGAGATTGTAAATGCCTTTGAAGTAGTATTTTGGTTGTGAAACAAATGGTGAGAATTTGAATTGATTCCTTTTATTATAGTATCAAAATTGTCTACTTAATTGATCAAGTCATGTTCATGCCCTGACTTTATATACTTGTATCTATCAATTCTTTTTTTTTTTTTTTTTTTAAGAAAATGTGTCATTTGAGATCTTAATTCTCCCACCAGGAACTGAACCCATGTCCTCAGACAGATTCTTAACTGCAGAAATACCAAGAAAATAACTTCATATTTGTTGTTTTATTACCAGCACTGAAAATGTAGTTCTATTACCAATTCACATCCTTGCACATAACAGTTTTTCAATAAATATTTAAATGACTGACTTATTGGCTGAGTTCTCAATTCTAGAAGTAAGTTTCCAGAAGATTATATCAAATCACCAATATCTCAGTTTGAATGTTTTGAGTATAGCAGTGTTTATATAGAACCAACTGTAAATAAACTAATTTGTGATGTATATTTTAAAGTCCTAAAAAGGAAAAGCTATTATGGCATTTTAGGAAGTAGAAGTAACATTGACTAGGGCAATATATAGCTTTGACCTACTCCTTTCCCAGTTTTAAACCAGTCCATTGTTCCATGTCAGGCTGTAACTGCTGCTTCTTGACCTGCACACTGGTTTCTTATGAGGCAAGTATTCCCAGTATTCCCAAGAATACCAGAAGCAACAGTTACAACTAGACATAAAACAACTGATTGGTTCAAAATTGGCAAATAACTATGTCAAATCTGTACACTGCCACCCTGTTTATTTAACTTATATGTAGAGTATTCATGTGAAATGCCAGACTGAGTGAATCACAAGCTGGAATCAAGATTACCAGGAGAAACATCAACAACTTTAGAGAGTCATATGATACCACCCTAATGATATAAAGCAATGAGTAACTAAGAAGCCTCTGGATGAAGGTGAAAGAGGAGACTGAAAAAGTTGGCTTGTAACTCAACATTCAAAGAACTAAAATTATGGCATCTAGTGCTATCACTTCATGGCAAATAGATGGGAAAAATTGGAAACAGTGCCATTTTATTTTCTTGGCCTCCACAATCACTCTGGGTGGTGACTGTTGCCGTGAAATAAAAAGACAGCTTTTGAAAGAAAATTTGTGACAAACTTAGCATACTAAAAAGCAGATACATCACTTTACCAACATAGACCTGTATAATCAAAGATATGGTTTTTCCAGTAGTCATGTGTGGATATCAGAGTTGGATCATAAAGAAGGCTGCGCACTGAAGAACTGATGCTTTTGAACTGTGGTGCTGGAGAAAACTCTTGAAATTCCTTTGGGCAGCAAGGAGATCAAATAAGTCAGTAATAAAGGAAATCACCTGTGGATACTCATTGGAAGGACTGATGCTGAAGCTGAAGCCCCAATTCTTTGGCTACCTGATATGAAGAGCTAACTCATTGTCAAGACCTTGAGGCTGGAAAAGATTGAGGTCAGAAGGAGAAGGGAGAGGCAAAGAATGAGATGGGTGGATGGCATCACCGACTCAATAAACATGAGTTTGAGCAAACTCCAGCAGATAGTTAAGGACAGGATATCCTGGCATGCTACAATCCATAGGGTTAGAGAGTCAGACACAGCTTAGTGAGTGAACAATGCATTGTTACTTTCAGATATTATGCATTGTGTTTAAATACTTTTTATCTATTGTGAGTGATTTTTGCAAGTCCTGTACTTCAGTAAAGGGAAGTTTTCCTCCCAACAAAGTAGGAACTGAATGCAGACATTTTTCTTTCAGATCATTGGTTATCTTTGATATGCAGATTATGGCCATATTTTTTTTACCATAAATATATAGTATTTCAAAATATCAATCCAAACAAATCCCTGGTTATTGCACAAATTAAGAATCTACACAAATTAGGAATCTTTCCCTTCTACTGAAAACAGCAAACTATTATGAATCCACCACTAATCTTTATTGATACTATTTTAACCTTATCCCCTTACTTTATTAACAGTGTTGCATAGTAAGAGCTAGGTATCACAAAATATAAAAGTGAGCAGAAATTAATGCTTTCCTAACCACATATATACAAAATCTTCTATGTGTGTCTCATTTCTCCTATGTACTTTGTTGTTTGTAAAATTTACTCTATTTCTGAATGACAACTTTTTGTTTTATTATCTTCTTTTTTCTCTGACATCAAATAAGGACCTTCTTTTCACTGAATTTAAATTAATTAATTATAGACATTCATAAACTTATGAATACACAATAGCTGTTAGTGCCTTAGTGAAAACTATGCAGTATAATACATAAATATTGATTACTGACAGTAAGAGAATAAGGAGAAGAATGTCTTATCAATGTATCAGGTAACTTTTCAGTAAATATTCTGTGTTAGTAACTAAATATCTAATGCTTGATTAAGAAATGAAATAGATCCTTTGGCATGGTTGCCATTGTCATTACCATCATCAAATAATTTGCAAGCTTTTTCTAGCTCTAAGCTAGTCCCTGAATACTTATTAATTCATAAAGCTTATCAGAGCTCTATTCAGCAAATAATTGCTTCCCTATACTAGTTTTTGTCCCAGTGGCCTGAATTGTGAGATGAATCTATACTGCTGCTGCTGCTAAGTTGCGTCAGTCGTGTCCAACTCTGTGCGACCCAGTGTTGAGTTTCTGCTGCATTTCTGTAAGATTTATTAAGTTCACATACAAAATATGATTTTACAGATTGATTCTCTGGGATTGATTTGTTAATGATTTCAGTATGATTCAGTTTCTTACTAACATTATTACCTAACTATTCAATAAATAAAACATTTACTGATAGATTTTGTAAATTCATGGTACCCCTGAAACACACTTTACTCATAAACAAAAATAACAAAACTTACTTTAGCTTCTAAGTTGAAATGATCTTGGCTAACACTGAATATTCATTGGAAGGACTCATGCTGAAGCTGAAGCTCAAGTACTTTGGCCACCTGATGCGAAGAGCTAGTTCATTGGAAAAGACTCTGATGCTGGGAAAGATTGAAAGCAGGAGGAAAAGGGGGAGTCAGAGGATGAGATGTTTGTATGGTATTACCTACTAAACGGACATGAGTTTGAGCAAACTCCAGGAGATAATGAAGCACAAGGAAGCCAGGTTTGCAACAGTCCATGGGGTCACAGATTCAGACAAAACTGAGCAAGTGAACAAAATAGAACTTTCCTTCCAGGACAGGAGTTATACTCTCTGAAACATTTGTGGTAGTCGTATAGAATAATAAGAAACAGTATAAAGTGAAATAATTTACAACACAGAATAGAACTTTTCTCCTACTCATTAACTCATTGCTTTAGCACCTTGTTTCCCTTGGAAAGCATGCAGCCTTTTATGATCAGTCTGAGGAAGCATGTAACTCTTACATTATAATTTGAGTGCAATCTCTTCAGTAAGCATTTACTCATTTCCTACTGCCATGTTGCTCTCTTCCTAAGAACTATGTGAAACATCAGTTGTGTCTGTTAATCCAGAGACCTAATTAAAAAAAAAAACACACTATAATTTCATAAATTCTAAATTTTGATGATTGTGAGTTTTTCAGGTACTTTTTGGAGTAAACAAATATATAAACCCAGTAATTTATAAATGTATTTGTTTAAATACACTTGAATAAAATAAGAATCTGATATTTTTATAAATTTTGAGATTCTTAGAAGGTAGGTCTACCACTTGATAATAAAAGGGTCACATTTTGAGAGAGCCTCATTTAAAAGGTCTAACTAAAATAGCTAGTATTTTAATTATTTTGCATCATTATTGTCAGCTCATCTGAGATACTTATGTTATTTGTGTGTGTGTTCTTTTTCCATTTCCACGATGTACCTCTTGTTGATTTATTAACATTGAACTGATGGCCAACAGCACTCTAAGAATTGCCTGAGTAAAGCTTATCTAAGCATGTATTTTCTCCATAAGGCACATCACTGTCTTCTTATGATTAGGAATACAAGCTGACACTTTAACACTACACTAAAATGTCATTTAAGACAGTGAAATGACAAAAAGCACAAAATTACATTTTTTTTAAAAAGTGACCCTACAAAATTCAAAGAACTGTCTCTTGTTTAAAGTATAAAGGCTGAAACACAAGTCAGAGCACTGTCTTTTTCAGCCTGAACTGGGATGGTATGTGTACAGTGACTCAAATTATTTGCCACTCTGTATATGTTTGTGAATGACTTTGAAAGCACTAGGAGTACTGACTTTGGAGTTAAAAATGCATTTTAGCAAGTAGGCAAATGCACAAATATGAAGTCATGAATAGTGAATTCTTGTTTGAATAATTCTGCTGTGAAAATTTCTACTGATTTTAGCTTTAAAACCTGTTTCTGAACTTCACTTCATCCTAGCAAACTCCTAAATAGAAAAGTCAAAGAAGAGGAGCTCATTCCTTCTCCTCTTTTCTGTTTACCCAACTGTGTTCTTCTCAAAGAAAGGATCCCTTTCTACTTTTATCAGTTAAACTTTACTGAGACAAACAGATATACGATTTTTCTTGGTCATCTTTGGCTTTCCTGTCTTATTCTGGAGATCCACAGCTGCAGCACAGGCCATTAGGAAAGAAAGATGGATAAGGAAGGAAAGAGAGATGAAAGTGAGGGCAAGGATAAACTAGGACTTGTGTAAAAACTGGAACCCACAAGATTAACTGGAACCCATTTCAGTTCTCATTGTTGCTGATCATGATGAGATTGGCTAGTGCATGAGAAGCTGCTGCCCCTCTCCTTGGGGTGAAACACACACCTGGCCCAGAAACCATAGAAACTGAAGGACTATTCAGGGGAGTGTATATTAGTTGTAGATTTGCTGCTGCTCAACAAATGCAAGTTCAGCCAGCAGAAAGCAACAACATGTGTGAGCTACAAAAGTGCCCAAAGACCTTGTTGTTACAGCCTTCTATGTGTAAAGAGCATAAAGTTGCTGCTTCATTCCTGTCCTCCAAATCTTTGCAAAAACATACCTTATGGCTTACTTTCATCACAAACCTAGAACAAAGGGTATTCCAGGAAAAGTAGTTTAGGTTAGCTAAATTAACACATTAAAAAGCCAATATATTCCACTTTGTGTCACTTAGTATCCATACTTTGAACATACTAATTTTCAATAAAGCAGTAATAATCATGCTTCCTTTGAACACAATACAACTTTTCTATTGACTATAATCACAGGTCTCAGAAATATTAAGAGACCTCCCAGGGGACTGTCTGGGTTTCAGACTGTCATCCTGGGTCCACATTGTATTATGGCAAGCATTCTTCCCTGGGTCATCAGTTACCCAGCCAGAAGTGTAACCTCCTTTGCTAGTTGATTCATTGGCATTGAAACTAAAAGTGGTTAAGGTACCATCTCAAATTCTAGCTTAATAGATAGAATAATTATTTTGTCACTTATATAAGTAAGCTTTCCTCCTTTGCATTTAAAACTTCTAGACCATGGACAGAAAAGTCCATGGCCATAAAGTCATGGACAGAATTTTTTCCCCTTAATTGAATATTTGTGGTAAGAGTGAAGGGAGGTACTCACCCTTTGTCACAGATTTATGAATCTCGGCCAAAAGAGAAATATCTCCATTTATAGACTGCCAATTTAGAATATATATCATATCCTGGAGAAAACTTCCCCGCTTTTACAAGTTATAAGCACAAGTAAGAATTCAAAAGAATTCAAAATTGCACTTTTATAAAGCTAGCTGTTTCAAGATAATGAGATTATACATCCAATGAATTTCATGGACCTGGGCTCATTGCCAAACTTTATTGGCTAGGAAATTATTTGATAGATTAGAAATAATTCTGTATGCAATACCAACATGGAGAGCATGGCAGTCTGTAAATCTGCAGACAGTTCCTTTGGTAGAAGCATTGCAGACAAGGAAGAAAAATCCATATCTAGAGTGAACACCTTATCCAATGAGTGCAAAGAATTGCCTCTTCCACCAGTTGAGCTGGCTGCTAATCGCAGGAAATGGTGCCAGAACAGAAGCTAAGTGTTTCTTTCTGCGGTGATCATACCGAAACTCAGCAGTATCTATAACCAGTTGTGCTCTGGTAAGAATAAATCCCATATTCTGCTCCAATGTATTACCTCTATCACTGCTGCCATGGCCACCTTGTTCATGAACCAGTTAGGCAATGATATAGTTGGATGGGAGCAGAATGATGGACAGAGCAATGGTTACATTATTTATCTCCAACTATCTGACATACCATATTTGTCTGTTTATATGTGTTGGGCATTGTCCACATTAGAATCCAAACTTTACTAAGGGAGAGGTTTATTGATGTTTTATTCACTGGTATATTCCTATGACATAAAAAGAATATTTGAAATATAGAACATATACTCAAGAAATAGTTGTCAATTGAAGAAATAATGAAACTTTATAAATAATTCATATGTAATTACTATTTTTATTCTGAATGTATAGATTAGAAAACTGAGTGTCAGTGTCACAGAGATATACTGTTACTTGCCAAATGCCATTCCTCTTGTAAATTATAACAATGGGATTCACACTCTGTCTATCTGACTTACAGAATGTACTTTCAATAGTACAGTATACCTCTTATTTTTAAATATTGTACTATTTGATGAAGTAGAACAGTGTAAGCGAGTTTTCTGTTTTGAAATTTTAGTGTAATATAGTAGAAGTACTCTATGAAGTCAAAACTGTCACTACTTTTGATATTATATGTACTTTAAGAAAAATAATGCAAGTACTCTGATCCAACTATGGAGTTTTTCAGGTTCTGAAAAAGATACAAAATTACAAAATTTGAATTTGAAAACTTACCAGTAAACAGCTAGTACTATCATTTAGGGCTCTTGGAAAGTTATTATCCAGAAAGAGTGATAGACTACAGTTAGGCAAGTTATTTGTTGTATATATTAGTATCCTGGTCACCAATCAGGTCAGTATGATTAGTTCAAGATGGTATATTTCCTCTGTGGAGAAAAATATTATTTAGAGCCTCTATATTTTTCATTTACAGTGCCTTTCATTCAGTAAAAAAATCAGCCAAAATATTAAGAAAATACAACAATGAAAAGATCAGATAATAGAAACACACTTAAGGATGATAGAGTTATTACCATTCTCAAATATGGACATTAAGTTAATAGGATTAACATGTCTAAGAAAGTAGATAAGAATAATTTTGCCAGTGAACAATGAATTATGAAAAAAATGAACTGGAAATTCTATTTCTGACAAATGCAATGACTGAGATTTAAAAAGCAGTATATGGTAACAACTAAATTAGAAAGGAAGATTGATGGAGTAGAAGATAGGTCATTAGAAAATATTCAAGCAGAATCACGTAGATGAAAGCCATGGAAAATGCAAGAGGGAAGAGGAGAGAAGGATATCAGGGTAGGCTGCTGCTGCTCTTGCTAAGTCACTTCAGTCGTGTCCGACTCTGTGCGACCCCATAGATGGCAGCCCTCCAGGCTCCTCCATCCCTGGGATTCTCCAGGCAAGAATACTGGAGTGGGTTGCCATTTCCTTCTCCAATGCATGCTAAGTTGCTTCAGTTTTGTCCAACTCTGTGCATCGCCATGGACAGCAGCCCACCAGGCTCCTCTGTCCATAGGATTCTCTAGGCAAGAATACTGGAGTGAGTTGCCATTTCCTTCTCCAATCAGGGCAGAAGCAATATCCAAAGTAAATGACAAAGTTTCCCTTATACTGACAGTTTATATATTTCTGAAGAATATTGGAACCCAAGCAGGGTAAATGCAAGGGAGAACACATCTAGACATATTATGAGAAAAGTACTGAAAACCAAAGGAAAAAAACAGAAAAGTTACAAGCATCCATACCTCCCCCCCAAAAAAATAGCTTTTTGAAGGAATAATAATAATATGGATATCAGATTCCTCAACATAAGAATAAACACCCAGATTCGATCCCTGGGTTGGGAAGATCCCCTAGAGAAGGAAACTGCAGCCCACTCCAGTATTCTTGCCTGGAGAATCCCATGGACAGAGGAGCCTGGCGGGCTACAGTCCACAGGGTCGCAAAGAGTCAGACATGACTGAGCGACTTCTCACACAGATAACTGTTGATGAATACTTTGTAAAGCTACAGAAAGTAACAATATGTAAAAGATGCAGAAAAACAAAAAAACTGAGGAAACAATCTAGTAAAATAGGAAAGTCCTATACACATATAATCCCTTGATTTATGACAAAATTGTCATTACTGTGCACTTGGAGAAAATAATTTCTCCAATAAATAGAGTAAATTGGGTATCCATTTAGGCATGAAAAAATAAAATGTTACAGATGAATTCCACATTTTCACACTGAAATATGAAACTGTAAATTTCCAGAAGAAAATGTAGAAGAATGTTTTTATGGGTAAGGATAATCAAGAATTTCTTTAAAAGACATAGAAACTTTAGAAAGTTGATAAGTTATACTCTACATTAATGGGGCTTCTCTGATGGCTCAGGAGTAAAGAATTCACCTGCACTGCAGGAGACACAGGAGACCCAGGTTCAGTCCTTGTGTTGGGAAGAGCCCCTGAAGGAGGAAATGGTAACTCACTCCAATATTCTTGCCTGAAAAATCCCATGAACAGAGGAGCCTGGCAGGCTACAGTCCAAAGAGTTGCAGAGTTAGTCATGACTGAGCTACCAAGCATGCACACATGCACTATACATTAATATTAACAAATGTCTGATTTGTCAAATGACTCTGCTATGAATGAAACATATCTCTGAGAGAGGATAATTACAATATATATATACAAAATAACTTACATTCAAATTTATAATAAATGAAGGTTCAGACAAAGTGACAGACAAAAAACCTGAATTAAGTACTTCATACACACACACGCATGTACAAGGATATCTGTGTCTGAATCTCTATATCAATATCTTTGTCAGGGGTGTGCAAATAAAATTGCAAGATACCATTATTTACGAAAAAAAATGGCTGCTGTGGTCTCAGTATTTGTGTTTTCCACTTAATTCATAGGTTGAAATCCTAACCTTCAAAGGTGGTGGTATTAGTAGGGAGGGCCTTAGGTCAAGGGAGTGGGACTGTCAGGAATGGGAGTATTCTCTTTTAAGAGAGATCCTACAGAGCTCTGGAGCATCCTCTATGAGATAGGTTCTGGCTATGAATCAAGAAAGGGTTCCTCCCTTGACCTTACTTGACCATACTGGCATTTTAAACTTGGACTTCCCAGTCTGTAGAACTGTGGGCGCTGAATGTCTGTGGTTTACAAGCTATCTAGTCTGAGGTACTTTGTTCTAGCTACCCAGACAAAGACAACAGTTAAAGTTAAAAAGTTTTGCTTGGGTTATTGAGGAGCTGAGTTTCTCATATATTGTTTTAATGAGGTTAAATTGGAACAGTCACATTCAAAAATATTTACCTATATCAACAAGCTGAATGAGCTCATAGTCTATGACATAGAAATTCAACTTATAGCATGTACCTGATACAATGTGTACATATATTCACTAAAATACATGTATAAGTTTCTCGATAACATTATTCTTTGTGGCCTCAAAGTACCTAACCCAGTAATCTCAGTGTTAGACTGGGTAAATTGTGATAGGTTCATTCAGGGGACTATGATACAATACCAAGAATGAACATTTCATTCCACGTTTCAACAGATAGATCTCAAAAACATTATACGTAAGAAAAGATAGACATAAAAGAGTGAATTCTTTGTATTTCATTTATAAAAATTTCAGAACCTGGCACAGCATATCTATAGTTTTCAGACTTAGTAGTTTGTTTTGGAAAAGTATAGTAAGTGAAAATGGGTGCAAGGGGACTTCTGGTAATATTCTATCCTACTCAGTCCTGGTTTCATCACAGTTAATTTTGTAAAAAAAAAAAAATGCCATTCACAAATAAACTTATTATTTACCTATATATTTTATACATTAAATACTTTAATATAAAATTTCTCATTTTTTACAATTAATGATTAAAAGTGGTACATTCTGTTCCATAGAAAACTCTGCTCTATAATTTATGGAGTTATTTCAAAATATATATTAAAAACTATTCTGAGATCCTGGATCATCTTTACTATCATTATTCTGAATGCTTTTTTCTGGAAGCAAGACTGTCTCTACTTGTGTTTCTGGAGCTTTGTGTTCCTTCATCTGGGACATAATCCTATTTCTTTTCATTTCAGTTAGGTTTTTGTGATTGTCCTTTATGTTCTGGAGGCTGTGGGATTGCAGTTTCTGTTTTTTCTCTCTGCCTCTGGTGGATGAGGATAAGAGGCTTGTGAAAGCTTCCTGATGAGAGGGTCTTGGTGTGGGGAAAGCTGGGTCTTGCTCTCGTGGGCAGGGCCATGCTCAGTAAATCTTTAATCCAATTGTCTGCTGTAGGGTGGGGCTGCACTCCTTCCCTGTTAGTTGTTTGATGACGCAACCCAGTCCTGGAGTCTACAGCCTCTATGGTAGGGCTAACCTCCAAGAGAGCTCATGCCAACACGTGCCTCCCAGGACTACTGCTGAATACACGCACCCTAGTGTTTACTGCAACACTATTTACAATAGCCAAGACATAGAAGTAAACTAAATGTCCATCAACTGAGGAATGGACAGAGGTGTGTTACATAAATATAATGGAATATTGTGCTGTGCTCACTCAGTCATGTCCAACTCTTTACGACTCCATGTACTGTATCCTGCCAGGCTCCTCTGTCCATGGGATTCTCCAGGCAAGAACAGTGGAGTGGATTGCCATACCCTCCTCCAGGGGAATCTTCCCAACCCAGGGATCAAACTCAGGTCTCCTGAATTGTAGGCAACTCTTTGCCATCTGAGCCAACAGGGAAGCCCACAGTGGAATGTTAACTTAGCCATTAAAAACAGTGAAATAAAGCCATTTGCAGCAACATGGATGGACCTAGAGAGTGTCATACTGGTAAAGTAAGTGAGACAGAGAAGGAGAAATATTGTATGATATCCTTATATATGGAATCATAAAAAGAAATGATACAGATGAACTTACAAAACAGAGACCCAGGGATTAAAAATTAATTATGATTGCCAGGGGAAAGGGATAATCAGAAAGTTTGGGAAGGCCATGTACATACTGCTGTATTCGAAATGGATACCTAAAAAAGAACTCTATTCATTTTAAGGGGTTTCCTAGTGGCTCAGAATAGTAATGGATCTGCCTACAGTACAGGAGACCTGGGTTCAGTCCCTGGATCAGGAATATTCCCTGGAGAAGGGAGTGGAAACCCACTCCAGTACTCTTGCCTGGAGAATCGCATGGATAGAGGAGCCTGGTGGGCTACAGTCCATGGGGTTGCAGAGTCACAAACACATGGAGGCTAAAAAGATATGTTACTGGATCACTTAAGAATTAAAATGTCCAGCTCTTTGCGATTGTTTACAAAGAGAGAAAGAAGTTACACATTTTCTAAATTAATGCTCTTTGTAATGTATGTAAATATATATTTTTTATTTTTTTCTGAACATTAACATTGAGAATTAACTTGTCATTTGTATCATTTTTTAAGCAATAAAAGGAAAAGGTATACAGGCATTTATTTTCTGTTGAGTAAATGGTCACACAAGGCCATGACTAATAGTACAAAACCATTACATTGAAAACATACTTAACTCTCCTCTCAGATAGCAGCCTTCAGATTTTGTGAATGATCTTCACACAAAAACAAGAGATTGGATTGATTATGCTGATGTGAGATTTATAGACGTGCCCCCACTCCAGTGTTCTTGCCTGGAGAATCCCAGGGACGGC
>SJYC01031227.1:0-14349 GCA_006408675.1 Madoqua kirkii
CTCATGGACTGAAGCACACCAGGCCTCCCTGTCCATCATGAAATCCAGGAGCTTCCTCAAACTCATGTCCATTGAGTCAGTGATGTCATTGAACCACTTCATCCCCTGTCATACCCTTTTCCTCCTGTCTTCAATCTTTCCCAGCATCAGGGTCTTTTCCAAAGAGCCAGTGCTTTGTATCAGGTGGTCAAAGATTTGGAGCTTCTGCTTCAGCATCAGTCCTTCCAATGAATATTCAAGACTTATTTCCTTTAGGATTGACTGGTTTGCTCTTCTTGCTGTCCAGGGAACTCTCAAAAGTCTTCTCCAACACCACAGTTCAAAAGCATCAATTCTTTGGCACTCAGCTTTCTTTATGGTCCACCTCTCATATCCATACATGACTACTTAAAAAAACATAGCTTTGACTATACAGATGACTTTTAATAGGTAATGTCTCTGCTTTTTAATTTGCTGTCTAGGCTGGTCATAGTTTTTCTTCCAAGGAGCAAACATCTTTTGATTTCATTGCTGCAATCACCATCTGCAGTATTGTTTTCCTATCTATTTGCCATTAAGTGAAGGGACTGGACGGTATGGTCTTCATTTTTTGAATGTTGAGATTTAGAACAACTTTTTCACTCTCCTCTTTCACTTTCTTCAAGAGGCTCTCTAGTTCCTCTTCATTTTCTGCCATAAGGGTGATGTCTTCTGCATATCTGAGGTTATTGATGTATCTCCCTGCAATCTTAATTCCAGCTTGTGCTTCATCCAGTCCAGCATTTCACTTTATGTACTCTGCATATTAGTTAATAAGCAAGGTAACAATATTCAGTTTTGGCATACTCCTTTCCCAGTTTGGAAGCAATCCATTGTTCCACATCTGGTTCTAACTGTTGTTACTTGACATGCATACAAGTTTCTCAGGAGGTAGATAAGGTGGTCTGGTATTCTCATTTCTTTTAGAATTCCCCATAGTTTTTTGTGAGCCACACAAAGACTTTAGCGCAGTCAATGAATCAGAAATAGATGTTTTTTCTTGAATTCTCTTGCTTTTTCTATGATCCAACGGATGTTGGCAGTTTGATCTCTAGTTCCTCTGTGAACTCAGGTTCCTCTGCCTTTTCTAAATCCAGCTTGAATATCTGGAAGTTCAAAGTTCACATACTGTTGAAGCCTGGCTTGGAGAATTTTGAGCATTACTTTGCTAGTGTGTGAGATAAGTGCAATTGTTTGATAGTTTGAACATTTTGGGCATTGCCTTTCTTTGGGTTTAGAATGCAGACTTACTTTTCCAGTCCTGTGTCCATTGCTGAGTTTTCCAAATTTGCTGGCATATTGAGTGCAGCACTTTTACAGCATCATCTTTGAGGATTTGAAGTAGCTCAGCTGGAATTCCATCAGCTCCACTAGCTTTGTTCATAGTGATACTTCCTAAAGCCCACTTGACTTCTCATTCCAGAATGTCTGGCTCTAGGTGAGGCACATCACATCATCACAATTAACTCGGTCATGAAGATCCAGAAGAAGAGTATATTATAATGAGCTTTGGAAATAATGAAAGAAGTTCAGCCCAACAAAAGTAGAGTTAATGTTGACACTGGGGAGGAGAAAATGAACCAGGTTTAATTTTAAGGGTGATAATAGCATGTGCTTTACTATGAAATCTACTCATATCAAGTAATTTGTAGACCCAAACACTCCGGGCATCATTATAGCACATTCATCCTGATGGTTAAAAAGTGATGAATAAATGTGATAACTTACAATCAGTCTATTAAACCTACTGCCCAGTGTGATATATACAATTGATATATTTTTTGCCCCCCCCCCTCAAAAATGTGGGGAAGGTACAGAGCTATAATAGATGAAGAACAGCACTAGTGGCCAGAGTAGTGTTGCAAAATTTCATCTTCCGAAACAAGAAAACGGAGATGAGCCAATGATTATTAGGCCTCTAATTATTGGGCTTTGAGAGTACAAAAATCATTGAATGAGCTTACGATCACAGCATTTTTTAAATGGTCTTATTACATACTAAATTGCATCATCCAATCTAATGTTAAATTTTAATTTCTCATTAAATTCAAAATGTTAACTGATCCTCTTTTTCCACTCTCCTCACAAACCCCAGTCAGTGCTCACATGCCTCGTAGGTAGCTCTTTGAAAGCCATCGTATGATCTATTCTTTCACTCACCACTTACTGCCTCCATGACCTAACTATCATCTTATCCCACCTAATCTAGGATTGAACGAAATGGAGAGATTTCTGAACAAGGACAAAAGTGTAAAAATTTACCTTTTTAAATTTTAATTTATTTCCAAGCTGAGTCAAATGCACTTTTCAAATGCTGGCTCTTTTGGGAACATATAGTTGGTTCTCTCAGAGACAATTAAGGAAGATCCCTGTGGGCCTTCTGACCATCTTCTCACAAAGGCAATATGTTCTCCAAGTCACTTTTGTCATATGTCTTCAGGTTTGACACAGTAGTCATCTTCCTCTCCCTGCTGATATCTCCTTATCCAGATCATTTTTTTGAGAAGTATCTTTTCATGACTACTCAAACTCAGTTATATTTTATGGCATAGAATTGGAGAGTGCAAATTCATGCAGCCTTGCTAAATATCTCAAAACCCACAACTAATTCTTTTTTTCTTTTTCCAGTTTTCTTGCTACTTAGGCATATTCATGTCAGCCTCTGCCTTCAGATTTCATCAGTAACTTCCCACTCTCTGTGACACACGATCAAACATCAGAGGTTTCTTGTTAATTCTCTCAAGAATCCCTCTCACTCTTCATTCCAATAGTTAAATGGGCTGTATATCTCTGCCATTCATTAAACACTGAAGTAGATAGTGAGATGTTTATTTCTCTTCTTGAAAACCACTAGAATCTCTATGACTGCTTCTTTGAGTACCTTTTCAATTGACTTGAATATGTCAATTTAGCGACAGGAGATACAATCTTCTATCCTCTATAATTAATAGAGAGAGGGGAAAAAACACAACAGAGTAGTTGTAAGTTTAGAAATTCCTTTTAAAAAGTTTTTCCTCTGCTGAATTGCTAGTCTTCTCTCATATAAGCTATTGAGGATGATGATCACTGGATCATTTTGCTAACTCTCAGTAAGTGCTTTGAATATGTGACTAGAAAGAGAATACAGTCTCTTTCATGATATCTCTTGTGTAATATGGAGACATATATAATTAATCATCTCTGACTTTGTGCCTTTCACTGAAATTCTTAGAGAATAGGAGAAGTTCCATTTTATATCCCATTCCATTTGAAAGAGATAGCACAGGCAAGAAGTGTCTTATTATACCAGGAATTTCCATCCTCAGGGAGAAAGTTAGGACATCAAAATAACCTCATCTTACAACAGGAAGAAAGATTTAGAGGAAGAGGGGCCTTGATCTAAATATATCATTTTTTTGGTAATTAATCTGTGTTTGTCGCTCAGTTGTGTCTGACTCTGAGGCCCCGTACCAGGCTCCTCTGTCCATGGGGATTCTCCAGGCAAGAATACTGGAGTGGGTTCCCATGTACTCCAGGGGATCTTCCCAACCCAGGGATCAAACCCAGGTCTCCTGCGTTGCAGGTGGATTCTCTACCATCTGAGTCACCAGGGGAGCCCAAGAAGAAGAAAGATCCTTCTCCAGGGGATCTTTCCAACTCAGAAATTGATCCAGGGTCTCCTGCTTTACAGGCAAATTCTTTACCAGCTGAGCTACCAGAGAAGTCTACATATATGTATTATTATTAGATGATCTGAAAGTATTAGTAATTAAGCATCAAAAATCAATTCATTAGTACCCATAAATTACTTGCCTCACAAACAATACTGAGGCAGTTTTCAAGAACTTCTCTTATTCTGAACAATGCTAGAAATAATATAAAATTTTATAACTCTTCTTCAAATTAAGCTGTGGAGATTAGGAAAAAAGTGAGATAATTCTTAAAAATAAATACTTGCCACTTAAAGTAAGAATGATAAAGAATGTAATAAAAGTGAAATGACCTCATATCATCAAATGGTTTTCATTTTCAAGGGATGTATTTTTATGTTTCTGTTTCCATAGAACTGTCATGATGTCAGATAAGTGGACATTGGAAATAATATAAATCCAAATGAAAATTGTTTTCAGTTTTACATGGAGGGTAATCATTGGTTTATAAATCTTGATCCCATCTTTAACCATGTAACATCTCAGCCACTCTGAAATTTTACTTCCTCTTTGTGCTGTTTCAGTTGAGAATTCAAGTACATACTTGGCGTTGCTTTGAAAATTGAAAGATAATAAAGAAATGAAGATGTAAGACCTTCAAATATGTGAGATCAGTTCAGTTCTGTTCAGTTCAATCACTCATTCTTGTCTGACTCTTTGTGACCTATGGACTGCAGCATGCCAGTCTTCCCTGTCCATCACCAACTCCCGGAGTTTACTCAAACTCATGTCCATTAAGTTAGTGATGCCATCCAAGCATCTCATCCTCTGTCATCCCTTTTTCCTAATGTCTTTGATTTTTCCCAGCATCAGGGTCTTTTCAAATGAGTCAGCTCTTTTCATCAGATGGTCAAAGTATTGGAGTTTCAACTTCAACATCAGTCCTTCCAATGAACATTCAGAACTGATTTCCTTTAGGATAGACTGATTGGATCTCCTTGCAGTTCAAAGGACCCTGAAGAGTCTTCTCCAACACCACAGTTCAAAAGCATCAACTATTTGGCACTCAGCTTTCTTTTTAGTCCAACTCTCACATCCATACATGACTACTAGAAAAACTGTGGCCTTAATATGCTGTCTAGATTGGTCATAACTTTTCTTCCAAGAGATAAGCGTCTTTTTATTTGATGGCTGCAGTCACCATCTGCAGTGATTTTGGAGCCCTCAAAAGTAAAGTCTGGCATTGTTTCCACTGCTTCCCCATCTATTTGCCATGAAGTGATGGTACTGGATGCTGTAATCTTAGTTTTCTGAATGTTGAGCTTTAAGCCAACTTTTTCACTCTCCTCTTTCACTTTTATCAAGAGGCTTTTTAGTTCCTCTTCACTTTCTGCCATAAGGGTGGTGTGATCTGCATATCTGAGGTTATTATTTCTCCTGGCAATCTTGATTCCAGCTTGTGTTTCTTCCAGTTCAGCGTTTCTCATGATGTACTCTGCATAGAAGTTAAATAAGCAGGGTGACAGTATACAGCCTTGATGTACTCCTTTTCCTATTTGGAACTATTCTGTTGTTCCATGTCCAGTTCTAACTGTTGCTTCGTGACTTGCATACAGGTTTCTCAAGAGGCAGGTCAGGTGGTCTGGTATCCCCATCTCTTTCAGAATTTCCTACAGTATATTGTGATCCACACAGTCCAAGGCTTTTGCATAGTCAATAAATCATAAGTAGAAGTTTTTCTGTAACTCTTGCTTTATTCAATGATCCAGCGGATGTTGGCAATTTGATCTCTGGTTCCTCTGCCTTTTATAAAACCAGCTTGAACATCTGGAAGTTCACGGTTCACATACTGTTGAAGCCTGGCTTGGAGAATTTTGAACATTACTTTTGTGCAATTGTGCAGTAGTTGGAGCACTCCTTGGCATTACCTTTATTAGAGATTGGAATGAAAACTGACCTTTTCCAGTCCTGTGGACACTGCTGTATTTTCCAAATTTGCTGGCATATTGAGTGCAGCACTTTCACAGTATCACGTGAGTGAAAGTGAATTTCCTCAGTCTTCTTTGTGAGCCCATGGACTGTAGTCTACCAGGGTCCTTTGTCCATGGGATTCTCCAGGCAAGAATACTGGAATGGGTTGCCATTTCCTTCTCCATGGGATCTTCCTGACCCAGGGATTGAACCCAGGTCTTCCACATTGTGGGCAGATGCTATTCCCTCTGAGCCCCCAGGGAAGCATCATAGGTGAGATAAAATACTTCTTTTATCGTACTGTGTTTTCACTGGTAGCTTTCATTTCTTTCATGGGGTTTTCATACACTTTATATTCTGTTGTAATCATGGTGTACTTATTCTTTACTCCTGATTCACTGAGAATCCAAAATATTTTATACACAGTAGATATCCCTGTCTCTTCCTGAAAATTTTTTTTTCAGTTTTCCTGTCACCTACAAAAAATGTCTTTTGAAAATACTTTCAGTTTTCTCATTTGCTGCTTCTATAAAGTTGATGTAGTGATCGACTCTTTTATTTACAGAGGCGTAAGAATTATTTGACCCAGAGTCAACAAGTTAGTAGAGAAACTTAGGAGACAACTGTCTGAATTTAATTTGAATCTGGTATAAACTCTGTATTATTCTATACATACACCTTATATGTAATAAATATTTACTTCCATGGTAATAGAACCTCATACTACTATCCAAATGGGCTCATATATATGAACTGTTGTAATAGTAAATTGGATATAATGACTTTAACTTTCACTTCAAAATATCTTACTTTCCCCATTTTCATTATTTTAATAGCTTATTCCCGAGTTTCTGTTAGCATTTCCATTTTCCACACTTGTGTTAGAGAATTCATATTGCATCTACTTCGTTATTTTGCACTAATTTTAGGTTTTTCCATGCAAGAATATAGTTCACAACTAATACATTTTAATTTGGCTACAATAAACCGTAAGTGTTAAAAAGAATAGTTGAGTCTTTACTTTATGGTTCCATGCTCCCAATTTGTGCTCTTAGAACTTCTGAGCTGGTTAGATTTTACAGGTCGTTAGCACCATCATGAGAGCACCTGCCACTAGTTATATCAGAGAGACATTTAATTAGTCAGAGATACTGAGGTTTTAAAGTTGTCTATTACACAATTCTGTGACTACTTGGAATTATTTTTATTGGAAATATTTCTTTTGTACATTCATAGAACAATTATGGACACAAAATTAATTGTTAAAGTAGAGAAAATTTCATAGAAAATAATTGCATTATTGTTCCCATACAAACTGAGTATCATATATTGCATTGAATTTTCTGTAACATTAAGAAGTTTATATTATCTGGTTGGAAGGTATATTGACTTAATAATCCACTGTCTACCTTTTGAAATGTTCTCATTGTTTCTGTGTGTACTGAATTTATTTTACAGTGCTTTCTTGATCTATACCCTTCAAACTTTTAACAAAATCTTTGCCCTATGAACAGGTTTGCACTTTGGCAGTTTGCATTATGAAATTTATCCCCTGTAACAGGTGACTTTGAACCAATCCCAAACTTTCCATATATTTAGAAGTTAAACAGAGCAATTTCAGTTAGTCTCTGTTATGCACATAAACTGGCTACGTGTGAAAAAACTTGGCTGAGATTACTGATTTGGCTGTGAGAATGCTAAAATCCAAAATAATCCTTGTGTGAGTGGAACAAAATGACACATGTATGTGGAGAAATGCAGAGCAAAGATAACATGTGACCCAGAATTAAAGGAGAGCAATCTCATTTTCTGATTTGAGTGCCTAATTCCTGTTCCTAGGAAGATTTAGCTCTGCTTCATGTCACTGAATTTCATGTGGATAAGCTAATACACTGACAATAAGTTATCTCCCCTTACTATTTTCTAAAGTTATTTAGAGTCAATTTCTACTATTTTTATTCAAAAGAGCTTTGACTATACCCTCATGACTCAGTGTGGAATGGCCAGTTTATTAATCAATGTCAGTATCAGAAAGAATAGAATACTTGTAATAACAAGGGCAGGGTTAATTGAAAATTATAAAATATTAGCACTGAAATGTACTCAGACATCATTTAATGAAGCTTTATTTTCCTTCTCCTCACAAGCAGGACTACTAAATCACAAAGGTACTTATATCCACTTTTTTCTTTCTTTGTTAAATTTTTATTTCACCATGCCTAAAGATTAGTATTTAACAATGTTTATAGAAAAAATATATGTGTTAATTACTTACTTTGAGTATGCATAGAAATAATCATTTTTGTCTTGGTTGCTAAATTGCTTCGTTCATATCTGACTCTTTGCCACCTTATGGACTGTAACCTGGCAGTCTTCTCTGTCCATGGTATTCTCCAGGCAAGAATACTGGAGTGGGTTGCTGTGCCCTCTCCAGGGATCTTCCTGACCTAAGGATCAAACCTGCATCTCTTATGTATCCTGCATTGTCAGGTGGGTCCCTTACCACTAGTGCCACTGTCTTAGTTATATAACTAAATTACAGTTTGACGTTATGTATGTTATTTGCCTCTTCTGAAAAACTACTGTCTTATTTATAAAGTGAAAGTATGCATTAACATAATTTCACCATCTGGAGGAGGTAAGGACAATTAAGGTCACATGTCAGTGGGTAATGTGTCATATGATTACATAGAAAAGACCAATGGAGTGAAGGAAGGAGAGTAGAAATGATACTCAGCTATGATATGGGATGTGTTTTGTGGTAAATGTAAAGTCCAATGCTGTAAAGAGCAATATTTCATAGGAACCTACATTAGATCCATGAATCAAGGTAAATTGGATGTGGTCAAGAAGGAGATGGCAAGAGTAAACATCAAAATCTTAGAAATCAGTGAACTAAAATGAATGGAAATAGGTGAATTTAATTCCCATGACCATTATATCTACTACGATGGGTAAGAATCCCTTCAAAGAAATGGAGTACCCCTGATAGTCAACAAGAGTCTGAAATACAGTACTTGGATACAACCTCAAAAATGACAGAATGTTCTTGGTTCATTTCCAAGGCAAAACATTGATCATCACAGGAATCCAAGTGTATGCCTCTATCACTGATACCAAAGAAGCTGAAGTTGACTGGTTCTATGAAGACTTACAACACCTTCAAGAACTAACACCCACAAAGGATATTCTTTTTATCATAGGAGATTGGAATGAAAAAAATAGGAAGTCAAGAGATACCTGAAGTAACAGGCAAGTTTGACCTTGAGTACAAAATGAAGCAGGGCAAAGACTAACAGACTAGTGTCAAGAGAACGTGCTGGTCATAATGAACACCCTTTTCTAATAACCCAGAAGAATACTTTACATATGGATATCACCAAACGGTTAATACCAAAGTCAGATTAATTGTGTTCTTTGCAGCCAGAGATGGAGAAGCTCTGTACAGTCATCAAAAACTCAACCTGTAGGTGACAGTGGCTCAAATCAAGAATTATTTATTGTAAAATTCAGGCTAAAATTGAAGAAAGTAGAGAAACCACAAGACCATTCAGGTTTGACCTAAATCAAATCTCTTATGAATATAGAGTGTAGTTGACAAAAGATTCAAGGTATATGGTAGACACAGTGCCTGAGAACCATGGATAGAGGTTCATAACTTTGTACAGGAGACAGGGACCAAAATCATCCCAAAGAAAAATAACTGCAAGAAGGCAAAATGGTTGTCTGAGGAGGCCTTACAAATAGCTGAGGAAAGAAGAGAAATGATAGGCAAAGGAGAAAGGGAAAGATATACCCATCTAAATGCAGAGCTCCAAAGAAGAGCAAGAAGAGCTAATAAAGCCTTTCTTAAATGAACAATGCAAATAAATTGAGAAAAACAATAGAATGGGAAAGACTAGAGATCTTTTCAAGTAAATTAGAGATACCTAGGGAACATTTCATGCAAAGATGGACACAATAAAGGACAGAAATGCTAAGGATCTAATAAAAGCAGAAGTGATTAAGAAGAGGTGACAAGGATACACAGAGGAACTATTAAAAAAAAATGTCTTAATAACCTGGATAACCAAGATGGTATGGTCACTCGCCTAAAGACAGACATCCTAGAGTGTGAAATTAAGTGGGCCTTAGGAAGCATTACTTTGAACAAAGCTAGTGGTGATGATAGAATTACACCTGAGCTATTTAACATTCTAAAGATGATGCTTTTAAAGTGCTGAACTCAATATGTCAGCATGTTTGGAAACTTTAGCGGTGGTCATAGGACTGAAAAAGACCAGTTTTCATTCCAGTCACAAAGAAGCATAATGCCAAAAAAATGTTCAAACTACTGGTACAATTACACTCATTTCACATGTTAGCAAAGTAATGTTCAAAATTCTTCAAGGTAAGGTTTAGCAATATGTGAACCAAGAACTTCCATATATAGAAGCTTAGGAAAGGCAGAGGAACCAGAGCAAATTGCCAACATTTGTTGGATCATGGAAAAAGCAAGGGGATTCCAGAAAAAGCATCTACTGCTTCACTGACTATGCTAAATTCTTTTAACTGTATGGATCATGATGAGCAGTGGGAAATCTTAAAGAGATGGGAGTACCACACCACCTTACCTGTATGTGGGTCAAGAAGACCAGTTAGAACTAGATGTGGAACAACTGACTGGTTCAAAATTGGAAAGGTAGCACAGCCATGAAATTAGAAGATGCTTACTCCTTGGAAGAAAAGTTATGACCAACCTAGATAGTATACTCAAAAGTAGAGACATTATTTTGCCGACTAAGGTCTGTCTAGTCAAGGCTATGGTTTTTCCTGTGGTCATGTATGGATGTGAGAGTTGGACTGTGAAGAAGACTGAGCGCCAAAGAATTGATGCTTTTGAACTGTGGTGTTGGAGAAGACTCTTGTGAGTCCCTTGGACTGCAAGGAGATCCAACCAGTCTATTCTGAAGGAGGTCAACCCTGGGATTTCTTTGGAAGGAATGATGCTGAAGCTGAAACTCCAGTACTTTGGCCACCTCATGCGAAGAGTTGACTCATTGGAAAAGACTCTGATGCTGGGAGGGATTGAGGGCAGGAGGAGAAGGGGATGACCGAGGATGAGATGGCTGGATGGCATCACGGACTCGATGGACGTGAGTCTGAGTGAACTCCGGGAGTTATGAACAGGGAGGCCTGGCGTGCTGCGATTCATGGAGTCGCAAAGAGTCGGACACGACTGAGTGACTGAACTGAACTGAACTGAGCACAAGTCTGTATAGTGTCACCCTGCTTATTTAACTTATATGTAAGGTATATCCTATGAAATGCTGGGATGCATTAATCACAAACTGGAATCAAGATTACTGGGAGAAATATCAACCTCAGATTTGCATATGATACCACTCTAAAGGCAGAAAGGAAAGAGGAACTAAAGAGACTCTTGATGAGGCTGAAAGAAGAGAGTGAAAAAGCTGGGTTGAAACTCAACATTCAGAAAACTAGGATCATGGCATCTGGTCTTATCATTTCATAGCAAATAGATGGAGAAAAATTGGGAACAGTGGCAGATTTTATTTTGGGAGGCTCCAAAATCACTGCAGACAGTGTATTCAGCCATGTAATTAAAGAAAAAAAGAACAACAAAACAAAACACACACATTTTGCTTGAAAGGAAATTATGCCAGGCCTAGGCAGCATATTAAAAAGCAGAGACATCACTTTGCTGACAAAGGTCCATATAGTCAAAGCTATTATTTTTCTAGTAGTCATGTGTAAATGTCAGATTTGGACCATAAAGAAGTTAGAGTGTCAAAGAATTGATATTTTTTAATTGTGGTGCTGGAGAAGAATCCTGAAAGTCCCTTGGACAGCAAAGAGATCGAACTAGTCAATCATAAAGGAAATCAACCGTGAGTATTCATTGGAAGACTGATGCTGAAGCTGTAGTTGTAATACTTTGGCCAGATGATGGGGAGAACTGACTCACTGGAAAAGACCCCGATGCTGGGAAAGACTGAAGGCAAATGGGGAAGTCAGCAGCAAAGCATGATATAGTTAGATAGCATCACTGATTCAGTAGACATAATTTTGAGCAAACTCTGGGAGACAGTGGAGGACAGAAAAGCCTGGCATGCTGCATTCTATGGGTGGCAAAGAATCGGACACAACTTAATGACTAAACAATTACAGTGTTAAACAGAGGAAAGATGAAGTCGGTCTGTATAAATTTTTTGCTACTGCACAAAGTTTGCAGAACCTCAGAGGCTTCCTTTCCCCTAAGCATCAGGTTTCCACACATGGCCCAGAGATGCTTAAATTGCTGATGATAGGGCGTAACCCGCTGAGCCAAAAACCTAGAGAAGATATGAGTCACTGGTTGATATGACATAATATGATGGGAAATGTCACATTATTGACCCCATCTGTGTATTTTATCACCTCTCATATGTCTCTTGAATTATTAACCCAGGTGAGAATAAAGTGTTTTTTTTAATTCTTTTCTTTAAAGCATACTATATCATGAGAAGTAAAATTGGCACCCTGCAGAGAGTTCTCAAAGAGAAGTTATCTTGTGCAAACTCTTTCAGCCACTTTTCAAAGACAATTATTTATTTACTACTCTAATTTTCCTGTTTTCTAAAGTAGAAGTATGATGATTGAAATATTTTTATATTCAATCTACCTGCTTCCTCTGAAACATATTTTAACAAGGTGTACACTCAGTGTATGTTCTTACTATATCATGAGAAGTAAAATTGGCACCCTGCAGAGAGTTCTCAAAGAGAAGTTATCTTGTGCAAACTCTTTCAGCCACTTTTCAAAGACAATTATTTATTTACTACTCTAATTTTCCTGTTTTCTAAAGTAGAAGTATGATGATTGAAATATTTTTATATTCAATCTACCTGCTTCCTCTGAAACATATTTTAACAAGGTGTTACACTCAGTGTATGTTCTAATCCCTGTCCTTGACAAATTTTATATGCACCCAACCAGTCTGCAATCTAGATTTCTGGGAGAAATATCAATAATCTCAGATATGCACATGATACCACCCTTATGGCAGAAAGTGAAGAGGAACTGAAGAACATCTTGATGAAAGTGAAAAGGCTAGCTTAAAACTCAGCATTCAAAAAATGAAGATCATGGTATCCGGCCACATCACTCCATGGCAAATAGATGGAGAAATAATGGAAACAGTGACAGACTTTATTTTCTTGGGCTCCAGAATCATTGCAGATGGTGACTGTAGCCATGAAATAAAAAGATGCTTACTCCTTCGAAGAAAAGCTATGACCATCCTAGACAGCATATTAAAAAGCAGAGACATTACTTTGCCAACAAAGGTTCCTCTAGTCAAAGCTATGGTTTTTCCAGTAGTCATGCACAGATGTGAGAGTTGGACTATAAAGAAAGCTGAACACTGAAGAATTGGATGCTTTTGAAGTGTGGTGTTAGAGAAGACTCTTGAGAGTCCCTTGGACTGCAAGGAGATCCAACCAGTCCATCCTAAAGGAGATCAGTCCTGGGTGTTCATTGGAAGGACTGATGTTGAAGCCGAAACTCTAATACTTTGGCCACCTGATGCAAAGACCTGACTCATTTGCAAAGACCCTGATGCTGAGAAAGATTGAAGGCCAGAGGAAAAGATGATGATAGAGGATGAAATGGTTGGATGACATCACCGACTCAATGGACATGAGTTTGAGCAAGCTCCAGGAGCTGGTGATGGACAGGGAGGTGTGGCCTGCTGCATTCCTTGGGGTTGCAAAGAGTTGGACATGATTGAGGATTAAACTGAACTGAACCATTTTGTTTACCAGCAATTTAAATTTTTGGAGTCTAATCTGGGTCAGATTTCTTTCTTAGTCCTGAGTTCAGTGAAGCATCAGGCCTAGATGACTCTTGTCAAATCCTTTATATCCCTAGCAAAACCAGACTTTCCTCCCTGTGCTTCAGATTCATCTGATTCAGCCTTGAGGTAAATTCAGACTGGGACTTCTTTCTTGGCAAGTTGGAGAATAGGAAATGAATATTTCCTTCCACCTAGCGATAATAGAAAGCTCAACAAAATGTACGAGGCAGAAGACGTTGCATTATGAAGGCAGAGAGAGAGGGAATAAAGTCTACAAGACTTCCAATTGTTGCTGCTTCCTAATGGAAGAGAGCTTTGAGAAAGTGATATAAGCATGGGGAATCCTGAGAGAGTGAAAAGTTCGCTGATTTGAGGAGATGGAGCTGAGAGTCTAGAGAGACTCAGGATAGAGTTCTTAAGGCAGAGCATTAGAAAGGAGAGAGCAATGAGAAGACAGAAGTTATTTGAGGCCAGGCAAGGAGCCATCTAAAAGGATTAGAGGTGGCAGGGACAGGTATTTGCTTCAGGCCTGAAATAAATCATAATCCTACTAGTGAGAGTAAAAGACTCCACAATTCACGGGACTTTACGTTAGTAGTGGGATAAAACTAACCCACATCCCATTTAATATTCTCTCAACTTTACTGAATTCTCCTGCATTGTATGCTAGTCAAAACTTCTTACAAGTAACTTAAATACTTTTCAGAAGAAAGTTCAAGACTATGAATGGTGATTAAAAACAACAAAAAAAGGTGTTCATAACACAGAAAAGTAAAATTCACAATGTTTGACATCAAACCTTTGAATTTTAATAGATCGCAGGAAAATATAAATTATGAGGAGCAAAATAATCAATTAAAACTGAGTCAAATAATATAGATGATAGAACTAGTT
>SJYC01031229.1:0-19980 GCA_006408675.1 Madoqua kirkii
TAAAGAATCTACCTGCCAGTGCAGGAGCTGCCAGAGATGGGGCTTTGATCCTTGAGTTGAGACAATCCCCTGGAGGAGGAAATGGCAAGCTGTTCCAGTATTCTTCCCTGGAAAACATGGGCAGAGGGCCCTGGTAGGCTGCAATCCATGGGGTCACAAAGAGTAGGACATGACTGAGCAATAACATAACTGCTATAACTAACTGCTTTAGAATTGTCTGATGGGACAGTACCTTTATACAGAGAAAGAAAAATGATAATTTGAAAATAATTCAATAATGGTAAGCACAATTGTATTTACAATAAATATGTTAATGACATATAACCTACCCATGGAAAAATCCATGTGTATTTCTCCATGGATTTTGACAAAATGTACACACTACAGCATACAACCTAAGAAGCTACCATCATGGCCCCTCTCATCACTGTTTCTGCAGGAATAATTACTCTTTTGGTTTCTAATAAGATAATATTACCTGTTTGGAGAGTTTGAGACACATAGAATCATGTCTTTTGTGAATTGCTTTTTTTTTTTCCTCATATATTGTTTGTGAGATGCATCCAAGGATTCATGTATAGGAAAAATTGATTCACTCTTGTTGCTGGATGGTACTCATTTGTTTGAATATATTATATTTACTGTGTGCCAAATTGTCAATTCTATATTGTTCGACATTTTGGTTATTCCAGTTTCTATCTCTTAAGCACGTGCATTTATCTTGGTGGATATTTGTATACATTTCTGTTGGTATAAAGAAAATGAATAAGAACTAAAGAACCTTTCAATGAGAGTGAAAGAGTCAAATGAAAAACTAGGTTAAAACTGAACATTAAAAAAAAAAAAAACCTAAAATCATAGCATCTGATCCCATCACATCATGGCAAATAGAGAGTATAAAGTGGAAACAGTGACAGATTTTATTTTCTTAGGCTTCAGAATCACTGTGGACAGTGACTAAACCATGAATCTAGAAGTTGCTTGCTCCTTGGAAGAGAAGATATGGCAAACCTAGACAATGTATTAAAAACCAGAAATATCATTTTGCTGACAAATGTTTGTATAGTCAAAGCTATGGATTTTCCAGTAGTCATGTATGGATATGAGAGCTGGACCATAAAGAAGGCTGAACATGACAGAATTGATGCTTTTGGGTAGTGGTACTTGAGAAGACTCTTGAGAGTCCCTTGGACAGCAAGGGTATCAAACCAGTCAGTCCTAAAGGAAATAAACCCTGAATTTTTATTGGAAGAACTGATGCTAAAGCTGAAATCCCAATAATTTAACTACCTGATGAGAGAAACCGACTCATTTGAAAAGACCCTGATGCTGGGAAAGATTGAAGGCAAAAGGAGAAGGGACAGCAGAGGATGAGATGATTGGATAGCATCACCAATTCAAAGAATGTGAGTTGGAGCAAATTCCAGGAGATAGTAGAGGACAGAGGAGCCTGCAGCCCATGGTATCACAAAGAGTTGGATCCTACTTAGCAACTAAACAACAATAACAACGGAAATGCAACTAGAAGTATAATGGCTAAATCATGAGGCCTGTGTATATTTAGCACTAATATATACTGGGAACGTAGTTTTCAAAAAAGTTATACTGTTTTACATATGCACAGTATATGAGTTCCAGATGCTGCATACCTTCATCAGAATTTGGTATTGTCTTTTTCACTTATCCATTTTCTTGGTTCTATAGTGATACAATATTTTGGTTTTAATTGAAATTTCTCTGATAATGAATAAAATTGAATGTCTTGTCATGCATCTCTACATTTGAATTTCTGCTTTTGTGTAGTGCTGTTCAAGTTTTTGCCTTTTAAGAATATTCTATGGAGAATTTATGTGAGCTCTTTTTGGGGGGATATTTGCTTTTTTTCTTTTTTTTTAAGTGTTAGTTTTTGGTGTACAGCAAAATAATTCTGCTATATGTGCAGATTTTTTCATATTATTTTCTATTTTATTTTAAGATATTGAATGTAGTTTCCTGTTCAATACAGTGAGGCATTGTTATTATATGTATAATAGTTTTATCTGTTAATCCCAAATTTTTAGTTTATTCTTCTTCCTTCACCGTTTCCCTTCAGTAACCATAAATGTATTTTCTGTCTTTGAATCTATTTCTGTTTGTAAATAGGTTCATTTGTTGCATATTTTGGGTTCCACATATAAGTGCTATTATATCTGTCTCTGTCTGACTTACTTCACTTAATATGATCACCTCTAGGTCCATCCATGTTGCTGCAAATTGCTTTATTTCATTCTTTTTGATGGCTGAGTAATATTCTATTCTATATATATATCACATCTTTATCCATCTGTCAATGGACATTTAGATTGTCTCCATGCATTAGCTATTGTAAATAGCTCTGTGATGAACGTTGGAGTGTATGTATCTTTTCCAAAGAGACTTGTCTAGATTTATGCCCAGGAGTGGGATTGCTGAATCATATGGTAATTCTATTTTTAATTTTCTAAGGAATAGCCATAGTATTTTCCATAGTGTTTATACTAACTTATATACCAGACCCACCAACAATGTAGGAGAGTTCCCTTTGCCCCACACCTTCTCCAGCGTGTATTATTTATAGACTTTTTGATGATGGCCAGTCTGACTGTTGTCAGGCAACATCTCGTTGTAGTTTTCATTTGTATTTATTGAATATTTAGTGATATTGGACATCTTGTTATGTGCCTGTTGACCATGTGAATGTCTTCTTTGCAGAGATGTCTAGTTAGGTTTTCTAACCATTTTTTTATGAAAGTATATAAGTAAATATTATGTATCTTGGAAATTAAACCCTTGTCTGCATCATTTGCAAATATCTTCTCCCATCCCATATGTTGTATTTTCATTTTATTTGCTGTATAAAAACTTATGTTTCAGAAGAGTCAATTTATTTATATTTGCTATCATTTCTGTTGCCTTGGAAGACTGAGCTAAGAAAAAACTGCTATGATTTATGTCAGAGAATATTTGGCCAGAATTCTCATCTAAGTGTTTTATCATCTTTAAAAAAATTGATTTTTAATTGGAGGATAATTGCTTTACACTATTGTGCTGTTTTCTGCTAGACATCAACATGAATCAGCCACAGGTATACTATAGCCCCTCTGTCCTGAACCCACCTTCCTTCTCCCCTTCCATCCCAGTCCTCTAAGTTGTCACAGCGCACTTGGTTTAGCTGTCTGTGTCACACAGCAAATTCTCACTTGCTATCTATTTTACATATGGTAATGTATGTGTTTCCATTCTATCCATCCCACTCTCCTCTTCCTCACCGTGTCCAGAAGTCTGTTCTTTATGCCTGTGTTTCCATTGCTGCCCTGCTAATAATTTAATCAGTGCCATGTTTCTAGATTCCATATGCATGCATTAATATACAATGTTTGTCTTTCTCTTTCTGACTTCCTTCACTCTGTAATAGGCACTAGGTTCTTCCACTCATTAAGACTGGCTCAAATGCAATTTTTTATAGCTGAGTAATATTCTTTTATATATATATATATACCACAGTTTCTATATCATCTGTTGATATACATCTAAGTTGCTTTCATGTCCTATTGTAAATAGTGCTGCAATGAATACTGGGGTATGCATCTCTTTCAGTTATGGTTTTCTCAGGGTATATGCCCAGTAGTGGAATTGTTGGTTCATATGGTAGTGACACATGAGTTTGAGCCAAGTCCGGGAGATGGTGGAGGACAGGGAAGTCTGGCGTGCTGCAGTGCATGGGACTGCAAAGAGTTGGACACGACTTAGCAACAACAAAATGGTAGTTCTATTCCTGCTGTTTTAAGGAACTATATGCAGTTCTCCATAGTCACTATCAGCATTCATTGTTTGTAGATTTTTTAATGATGGCCATTTTGACTGGTGTGAGGTGATACCTCATTGTGGTTTTAATTTGCATTTCTCTAAGAATTAGTGATATTTAGCATCTTTTCATGTGCCTATTGATCAGCTGAATGTCTTCTTTGGAGAAATGTCTAATTAGGGCTTCTGCCCATTTTTGTTTTTTATTGTTGTTGAGTTGTGTGAGCTTTTCAGGTATATTGGGAATTAAACCCTTGACTACATCATTTGCAAATATTTTCCCCCAGTACATAGGTTATATTTTCTTTTTTGTTTATGGTTTCCTTTGTTATGCAAAAGCTTGTAAGTTTCAGTAGATTCCATTTGTTTGTTTGTTTATTGCCTTAGGAAACTGACCAAAAAACTACTACGATTTATGTCAGAATATGTTTTGTCAATATTCTCTTCTATTAGTTTTACCAAGTCTTTTTGATAAAGCTCAAAGTCTGTTTGAGCTTTTAAGTCATTTTATGTTTATTTTTGTGTGCAGCGTGAGGAAGTATTCTAACATCATTGATTTAGATGTGACTGTCTTCAACACAACCTGCGAAAGAGACTGTCTTTTTTCTATCGTATATTCTGTCCTCCTTTGTCAAAGATTAGTTGCCCCTAGATCTGTGGGTTTATTTTTATTCCATTTATCCATATGTCTGTATTTGTGTCAATACCAATCTCTTTTGAGTACTGTAGCTTTGTATTATTGTCTGAAGTCTGGAAGATTTATGCCACCAGCTTTGTAGTTTTACCCCAGATTTGTTTTGGCAATTGGGAGTCTTTTACGGTTCATAAAGGCTTCCCTTGTCACTCAGTCCATAAAGAATCTGCCTGCAATGCAGGAGATCTGGGTTTAATTCCTGGGTTGAGAAGATCCCCTGGAGAAGGAAATGGCAACCCACTCCAATATTGTTGCCTGGCAAATCCCATTGACAGAGGAATATGGCAGGCTACTATCCATGGGGTCGCAAGAGTTGGGCATGATTTAGTGTCTAAACCACCATCACCACTGTTAGCTGTAGGGCTTCCCTCATAGCTCAGTTGGTAAAGAATCTACCTGCAGGGCAGGAGACCTCAGTTTGATTCCTGAGTTGGGAAGATCCCCTGGAGAAGGGATAGGCTATACACTTTAGGATTCTTGGACTTCCCTTGTGGCTCAGCTGTAAAGAATCTGCCTGTAATGTAGGAAACCTAAGTTCAATCCCTGGGTTGGGAAGATCCCCTAGAGAAGGGAAAGGCTACTCACTCCAGTATTCTGGCCTGGAGAATTCCATGGACTAGGACTGTATAGCCCATGGGGTTTCAAAGAGTTGGACGTGACTGAGCGACTTTCATTTTTGATGATTCATATGCATTTTAGGATTGTTTCTCCCAGTTCTGTGAAAAATATCATGGGTTATTTGGTAAAAGTCACATTAAGTCTGTAGATTGCTTTAAGTAGTGTGATCATTTTAACAGTATTAACTTTTCCAGTTCAAGATTGTGTTCTCTTTGTATGACTTTAAATAATCTTCAGTTTTCTTTATCAGTGTTTTCTAATTCTCAGCATATAAGTGTTTCACTTCCTTGGTCAAGTTTATTTTTAAATATTTCATTTTTTATGTGATGTAATTTTTTTTTCACTTTCGCTTTCTGATTCATTGTTAGAATAAAGAAATGCAGTTGATTTTTGCATGTTAATTTGTATCTACTACTTGGCTGTGTAGAGTCCTAGGTTTTTTCTTTGTTTTTTTTCTTTCTGAACTTTTAATATAACATGACATTCCCTTCTGGCCTGTAAATTTTCTGCAGAAAAATCAGCCAATATCCTTATTTGGGGTTCCCTTGTATATTTATCTTTGTTTTTCTCTTGCTGCCTTTACAAATATTGCTTTGCATTTTTAAATTTTGCCATTTTAGTTATGTCTTGATGTAGGTCTTTTGAATTCATTTTGTTTGGGACTTTCTGTGCTTTCTGTACCTGGATATCTGTTTCCTTATTCAGGTTCTCAAAGTTTTTACCCAAAATTTTTCATGGTTTACATGTTTCATGTCCTTCTCTCTCTTTTATTCTTCTAGGACCCCTATAATGTGAATGTTGGTACAGTTACTGATCCAAGTCTTTGAAACTTTTCTCAATTTTTAAAATGTGTTTTCTTTTTAGCATTATGATTGTGTGGTTTTTGTTGTTTTACATCACTTGTGCATTCTTCTGTATCACCTAGTCTGCTATTAATTATTCCCAGTATTTTTTTTTATTTCAATTATCATCATATTATTCAATTTTGACTTTTTAAAAATATTTTCTAATTATTTTTTATAATTCTTACTGCTTAATTCATCTGTTTTCCCCTAATCCAGTTAGCATTCTTATCACTAATACTTTGAACT
Organism: Madoqua kirkii; assembly: GCA_006408675.1. Lineage (NCBI taxonomy): Eukaryota > Metazoa > Chordata > Mammalia > Artiodactyla > Bovidae > Madoqua > Madoqua kirkii. Next base: position 6,226 of record SJYC01031229.1, read on the forward strand.
CTATTTTGTAAATTATTTTTGCTGCATTAGTTGTTTTTGTTTTCCAGGAGTTTTCTCTTATTCTTTCAATTGATTACATTTTCCTCTGTCTTCTCATTTTGCTTAAATTTCTCTGACTCTGAAATTAGGGAAAACAGCTACCTGTTATAGTCTTGAAGATACATACTTTTGTGGGAAGGAAAAAAATGTTCTTAGTTCTTTTCAGTGAAAAGGCCTAGACAATGACTAAATTCTTTATAATATACAGTTGTAGTAGTATCAGATATAATCTATAGCTAAAATGAAACAGGGCTCTTTAAGGAGGTGTGATTAATCCCCACATTTGAAACAGCTGTATAAAAATGAGGCTGGAATACCTTGGTATGTAGAAAGCAGTCCAGATAAGAAAAACTACTATTATCATGTCAGAATGGCCTAAATTTTAACCTGTGAGGTCTTTTATTGGCCAAAGATAGGATGCTCGAGGATCAATAAAATAATTCCAGTGATTTGGAATGTATCAAATATGTCAAAGTCATTATTTGTTCCTCCTTGTGTGGTGCCATGTAAGACAGAATAAAGTAACATTCTCACTTGCATGAGGTTAAAGAAAAATAAATTGGAGTCTGAGATTCCAATGGCAGTGAGAACGTAAGAATTTAACATCTTATTATTCTGAAAACTAGTAAATAATAAAGATACAAATGTTTAAACTCCAATTACTACACAAACAGTTCTTCATGAAAACCAATAACTGATGAGAGGAAGTCTGTTTTTCTAGGCATGTTCCCACTGAAGGTGAACTATTAGTGATTCTGAATATCACTCTTAAACACCAAGATCTAATAGAGTCATGAATGTAAGCAGGATAATCTAAATCCATTAATATCATAAAAATGGATATATGTAGATGTTATGTGCCACCTTGTGGAAATACACAACTCTACCAATGAAACGTTCTTGCCGAAATGGAACCTGAGTACTATCTAGATGCTAGTTGATGCTGAAATAGCCAGTAAACAGATGAAACATTTCTCATCCTTAATAGTCATGGAATAATTTACATTAAAATCCAAATGAGATAGTAGTACAGACACTCAAGATTTTGTAAAAATAAAAAGGCTGTATCTCATAATATCATCTTTGGCAAGAATGAAAATTAATTGGGATTCTTAATATGCTGCTGATAGAAATAAAAGTTGGTATAAGCCACTTTGAGAAATGTTTAGAGATGGCTACTTAAATTGAAAATGCAAGTAACTTATGAACTATCACTTATAGGAATACAGTCAACATAGCTATAAAAATATTTGGAACAAAATGTATATTCATGTATTTTCTTAGTGGGAATATTATAATAAAAAATCCTAGAAATAACAAAAAGTTCTATAAATATTAGAATAATAGATAAATTGTAATATAACTTTTATGTATAATTCTGTTTAGGTAAGTGACTAGATAAAAGTATTCATGTGCACAAAATATAAAAGTAAAATTCATGAACCTGTTATTGTGTGAAATAAACTAGGTACAAAACAGTATACATTGTGTGATGTTATGAAGATAACTTTAAAATTCAAATACAAGTGTAACATGGAAAAGGAAACAGCAACCCACTCCAATATTCTTACCTAGAGAATCCTGTGGACAGAGGAGCCTGATGGGCTGCTGTCTATGGGGTTGCACAGAGTCAGACACAACTGAAGCAACTTACCATGCATGCATTGGAGAAGGAAATGGCAACCCACTCCAGTGTTCTTGCCTGGAGAATCCCAGGGACAGAGGAGCCTGGTGGGCTGCCGTCTATGGGGTTGCACAGAGCTGGACATGACTGAAGCGACTTAGCAGCAGCAGCAGAAGTCAGGGGATGAAAAGAGATGTCACTGAGCTACCAGGGAATTTCTAGGATGTGGTAATGTGTTTCTTGATCAGAATGGTAGTTTCATTTGTGAGTCTAATTTGCAAAAAGTAAACAACCTATACTCCTCTGATTTGTATAATTTGCTGAATTAATTTCATAATAACAAAATTTATTTTTAAAACTAAATTAATCTTTGTGGAATTTTTAGGATAGTTTCTTTGATTACAAAAGCTTGGGAATGTGGGGCTAAAATATAAAATAAGAAATACATCTAAATTCAGTTATTGTTTTGATTATTTCCAATAAATCAACCATTTAGTTAAAAGCTAAGAAATGTACAGTTTTATGTGCATGAAAATGTACTATGGCATATATTAATAAGTGAAATTTTAGGATTTAGAGATTTATATAAATTATATGATACATGGAGTTTGCCTCAAAATAGTGCGGTATGTGTGGGCAAAGAGGTGAGGGGAAGGCTATGCAGTTATAAATGAAACGGGTTTGTCCATAAGTTAATAATTTTTGAATCTGTGTGTATATTATATTGCCAGTGACACATTAAAAATGTAATTAAGTACAACAATGCTGTGTTTAATGTTATGTGGCAGCCTGAGGAAGCTGGGGGAAGAATGGATATATGTATATATATTGCTGAGTCCCTTTGCTGTCCATCTGAATCTATCACAACATTGTTAACCAGCTATATGTATATATATACACACACACATACGTGTATACACACACACACACACATATATATATAGTATAATTATAGTTTTCAGTTAAAAACTTCAAAAACCTATACATTTCTAGATATAATGGTAAAAATAATAAAGCCTATGAAATAACATTATGAAGTGTAATTATGGTATGAATATGTAATATAATTTTTTGTTGAAACAAAAGCAGTTTTAAGGTTTTTTTTTTCTGAATGTACATGTATTTTTCAGGAAAATAGAGACTTCCAAACCACTTATTTTTAGATTATGTACAATAATTTTAATTTCAGATGTTCAAAAAGGTGGAGGACTTTGGACACTAAAAGTACTATAGCTTTAGGACAAATTAGTCACTTGAAGCAGGCTTTTTAATTTGTATTAACTCTTTTACACACATATCCTTCTATATATCCTTTTACATTAAATTAAAAATATCAGCATTTGAAAGAGTAACACTTTTATGAGGATTCTAATTTAATGTTACTGAAAGCTCAGTTGTTTCACTTGTCATGCACTGAAGTAAAGTAGAAAGATATCAGTAACCTTTCAATGACAGCTTCATGGAAGGATATGAAGACAGCTATAGATTATTTTCTTACATAAAAAGCTACCTCATTTAATTTGAATTCATAAAGGATTATCAGCAAAATTTCAATAAAACATTTAATGTCAAAGTATTTGGAGCGACATATTTTGCTAATGATGTATAGCTTTTTATTGCAATTTGCCTCCAAAGTTCTTAAGACTTTCTTCAACTTTTGGTAAAGTAACCTAAAATCTTTTATGTTAAGTTTAACACATTTATAATCATTCTATTAAATTGTTTTACAAGTGAAACGGGGCTATAAAACTTGCTTCAGAGGATGGAAGATTGTCAGAAGATGGTTATGTGACATTTAGCAAGCAGTTTCTAGTCATCAACTTCTTAGTTGATAGAGTCCATGGCACAATTTTAAATATCTCATTCATTCAAATACCACTTAAAAGTTGAAGGGGAAAAAGCCATTGTTACAAATAAGTGTATTCTCTTCTCTATTTTGAATGATTCTCTGAAAGATATCAGCAATGATAGCACAATTTCAACTTTAAATTGGATATATATCTGAATTATCCAAGCATTTTTTTGAGTCAGTTAATTTTAAATCCAATATTCTTCTTTTTATCTTAAAAGCACCTTGTTCTTCTATGTTATATAAAATTAAATAGAGTAAGCATGCATGCTCAATACATGGATAGATCTTCTTGCTAGAGAGGTAAAATCATCTGCCTTATTATACACATTTGAGCTATTGTTCTTTAGTCACTAAGTGATGTCCAGCTCTTTAATAACTCCATGGACTGTAAACCTCCAGGCTCCTCTGTCCATGGGATTTCCCAGGGAGGAATATTAGAGTGGATTGTCATTTCCTTATCCAGGGGCTCTTCCTGATTTAGGGATCTAACTTGGATCTCCTGCATTGGCATCCAGACTCTTTACCACTGAGCCACCATGGAAACTCAAACATTTTATTGTTGTTGTTCAGTTGCCCAGTCATGTCTGACTGTATGCGACCCCATGGACTGCAGCATACCAGGCCTCCCTGCTCCTTATCATCTCCCAGAGTTTGCCCAAATTCATGTCCTTTGCAACAGTGATGCCATCTAGCCATCTCATCCTCTGATGCCCTCTTCTCCTTCTTCCCTCAATCTTTCCCAACATCAGGGACCTTCCAGTGAGTCAGCTGTTTACATCAGGTGACCAAAATACCAGTGATTCAGCTACAGCATCAGTCTTTTCAATGAGTATTCAGGGCTGATTTTATTTAATATTGACTGGTTTTATCTCCTCCCTGTCCAAGGAACTCTCAGGAGTCTTCCTCAGAACCAGTTTGAAGGCATCAAGTCTTTGGCACTCTGCCTTCTCTATGGTCCAGCTCTCACAACCATATGTGACCACTGGGAAAACCATAGCCTTAACTATACTATTCAGACTTTTGTTGACAGAGTGTTGTCTCTGCTTTTCAATATACCATCTAGGTTTGTCATAACTTTCCTGCCAAGAAGCAATCATCTTCTGATTTCATGGCTGCAGTCACCATCCACAGTGATTTTAGAGCCTGTGGAAATCTGTCACAGCTTCCACCTTTTCCCATTCTTTTTGCATGAAGTAATGGGCCAGGTGCCATGGATCTTAGGTTTTTTAGTATTTAGATTTAGGTTGACTTTCTCACTCTCCTCCTTCACCTTCATCAAGAGGTTCTTTAGTTCCTTTGCTTTCTGCCAATAGAGTGGTATCATCTGTATATCTGAGGTTGTTGATCTTTATCCCACCTATCTTGATTCCAACTTGTAACTCATCCAGTTCTTCATTTCTCATGATGTGCTCAGCGAATAAGTTAAGCAAACAAGGTGACAACAGATAGCCCTATTGTACTCCTTTCTCAATCCTGAATGAACCAATCAGTTGTTTCATACAATGTTCTAACTGTTGCTTATTGGCCTGCATACTGATTTCTCAGGATACAGGAAAGACAGGTATTTCCATCTCTTTAAGAGTTTTCCACAGTTAGTTATGATCCACACAGTCAAAGGCTTCAGTGTAGTCAATGAAACAGAGTTAGATGTTTTTCTGTAATGTTTTTCAGAAAAGATGTTTTTCCTTGCTTTCTCCATGATTCAACAAATGTTGGCAATTTGATCCCTGATTCCTCTGCCTTTTCTAAACCCAGCATGGACATCTGGAAGTTCTTGCTTCATGTAATACGGAATCTTAGCAGACAAGATTTTAAGGATGACCTTACTAGCATGGTAGATGAGTGCAATTGCAATTGTCCAGTGGTTTTAACATTCTTTAGGACTGGCCTTCTTGGGAATTGGGATTAGGATTGACCAGTCCTGTGGCCACTGCGGAGTCTTCCAGAGTTGCTGACATATTGAGTGCAAGACTTTGATTGAGTGCAAAGCCCCATCTTTTAGGGTTCTGAATAGCTCTACTAGATTTCCATTGCTTTCACTATCTTTACTGATATCAGTCCTTCCTAAGGCCCATCTTACTTCACATTTAAGAATATCTGGCTCTGATGACTGACCACACCACTGTGGTTATCTGGCTCATTAAGATAATTTTTGTTCAGTACTTCTGCATATTCTTTCCATCTCTTATTGATCTCTTCATCTTTTACTAGATCTCTACACTTTATCTGCTTTATTATACTATGCTTCTGTCCTTTATTGTGACCATCTTTGGGCAAAATGTTTCCAATTTTCCTGATGAGATCTCTAGTATTTCCCCTTCAGTTGTTTTCTTCTATTTTTAAGCATTGTTTATTGACATATAAGAAAGTCTTCAATAAACAGTGCTTAAAAGTAGATAAAAACATTTAATTACTTAATGCTATATTGCTATTACAATAAGATTTAAGCATACACCTTAAAGTCATAGAAATCTAGTTATCTTTCACTTAACACTTCAAAGGGGACCAGAAACCAGAAATGTATCTTTGCTTCTTGGTCATTTGTAACCCCAGTACCCTAAGATGTTCTGCATACTCCAAAGGAGAAAAGGGATTCAAGGCCATGCAAAGAAACTCTTGAAGTATTAAATATCAGGCCTGAAATAAGTGGACATCACTTCTAGAAGCTCATAGTCCATTCATAAACTTACAGTCATAGCTGACTGAGATGGATGAAACTGGAGCCAATTATACAGAGTGAAGTAAGCCAGAAAGATAGTAATGTTGACCCTGTATGTGAGACAACAAGAGAGACACAGATGTATAGAATGGACTTTTGGCCTCTGAGGGAGAGGGAGAGGGAGAGGGAGAGGGTGAGATGATTTGGGAGAATGGCATTGAAACATGTATACTATCATGTGAGAAACGAAGCACCGGTCTATGTTCAAAAAAAAAAAAAAAAAAGAAAGAAAAAAGAAAAAAAAAGTGAAAATAGGAAAAAAAAAAAAAAGGCTATAGTTCTTCCAGTAGTCATGTATGGATGTGAGAGTTGGACTGTGAAGACAGCTGAGTACTGAAGAATTGATGCTTTTGAACTGTGGTGTTGGAGCAGACTCTTGAGAGTCCCTTGGACTTCAAGGAGATCCAACCAGTCCATTCTAAAGATCAGTCCTGGGTGTTCATTGGAAGGAATGATGCTATAGCTGAAACTCCAGTACTTTGGCCACCTCATGCGAAGAGTTGACTCATTGGAAAAGACTCTGATGCTGGAAAGGATTGTAGGCAGGAGGAAAAGGAGACAACACAGGATGAGACTGGATGGCATCACCAACTCAATGGACGTGAGTTTGAGTGAACTCTGGGAGTTGGTGATAGACAAGGAGGCCTGCCGTGCTGCAGTTCATGGGGGCCACAAAGAGTCGGACACGACTGAGTGTGACTGAACTGAACTGAACTGAATGGGCTAGTGACTTTCCTTACTTCAATTTAACTCTGAAATTTTCACCAAGGACCTGATGATCTGAGCTACAGTCAGCTCCCAGCCTTATTTTTGCTGACGTTTTAGAGCTTCTCCATCTTCAGCTGCAAAGAATATAGTCAATCTGATTTCAGTATTGACTATCTTGAAATATATACTGTTAACTGAAAATGGAGAAAGTTAATTTCTGTAAATTACTACTAACTACAAGGTAAAATTATTAAATTAGTCCTTGATAAAATTAATAAACTTCTCTTCATCAAAAGACTCAGCAAAAAATAAAAGCTATGTGCAATTAACATTTAACATATAGCCAACACACATACTCAGGAAAGGACTGATATTCTAGATCAGTGGATCACCAGTTAGACAGATGATAGGTAGGTAGAAAGATGGCCATACTTTTAATAAGAAAAACGGTGTATTCAGTTCAGTCACTCAGTCATGTCCGACTCTTTGCAACCCCATGGATTGCAGCATGCCAGAATTCCCTGTCTATCACCAACTCTCAGAGCTTGCTCAGACTTGTGTCCATCAAGGTGGTGATGCCATCCAACCATCTCATCCTCTGTCATCCTCCTCTCCTCCCACCTCCAATCTTTCCCAGCATCAGGATCTTTTCCAATGAGTCAATTCTTCACATCAAGTGGCCAAAGTATTGGAATTACAGCTTCAGCATCAGTCCTTCCAGTGAATATTCAGGACTGATTTCCTTTAGGATGGACTGCTTTTATCTCCTTGCAGTCCAAGGGACTCTGAAGAGTCTTCTCCAACACCACAGTTCAAAAGCATCGATTCTTTGGCTCTCAGTTTTGTTTATAGTCAAATTCAAAAAATTCAAAATTAAAAAAAAGATGTATAATCATATCAAAACTGGGCAAAAAGCTCATACTATCACCTTAATAGGAAACCCTTTATAATCAGTAGTCGATAAGTAAGCTTAAATTAATGGAAGTCACTTTTTCTGATACCAGTATGCTGCCTCTTTTTATTCTCTTTGTCTTCTGTATGCCCAATAGACCTATGAAAAGGAACTCAACGTTATCAATAATCAAGGAAATGCATAAAAATGAAGTAAGTTGCAACTATATATCTACCAGACTAGCAAAGATTTAAATGTCTGACAACACAAATGTTGGGAAGGATATAAACGAGGGAAACACACATTGCTGTTGGGGGTATTATATAATATTTGAAAAGCTGTTTATTTTTTTGAAATCCAGAAATAGTAAAGCTTTGTATTATGTATGTCTTCAGTTCAGTTCAATCACTCAGTCGTGTCCGACTCTTTGCGACCCCATGAATTGCAGCACGCCAGGCCTCCCTGTCCATAACCATCTCTCAGAGTTCACTCAGACTCACGTCCATCGAGTCAGTGATGCCATCCAGCCATCTCATCCTCAGTCGTCCCCTTCTCCTCCCGCCCCCAATCCCTCCCACCATCAGAGTCTTTTCCAATGAGTCAACTCTTCACATGAGGTGCTCAAAGTACTGGAGTTTCAGCTTTAGCATCATTCCTTCCAAAGAAATCCCAGGGTTGATCTCCTTCAGAGTGGACTGGTTGGATCTCCTTGCAGTCCAAGGGACTCTCGAGAGTCTTCTCTAATACCACAGTTCAAAAGCATGAATTCTTCAGCACTCAGCCTTCTTCACAGTCCACCTCTCACATCCATATATGACCACAGGAAAATGTCTTAGTTATTCATATATGTCTTAGATGCACATTTACTCTGAAGGACAAGTACAGAACATTCATAAAAGTATTGCTTTAAATATGCAAAATTTGGAAGTTTTTCCAAAGTTTATAACATATTCTGTTCCTACAAAAGACATGAAAAAACATAAACAACCATCCTTGTCTGTATAATTTTGGCTGGCACAGAACTGAAAAGGAAAAAGATAATTGTAAGTTGAGAAATTTAATTTCCCATGTGATTTAAATGATTTTAAATCATAAAAACATTATTGATTAAAAAAGAATACAACAGAAATGTTAAGTACCACTTTAGATGCAAAGCCTACTACACAGTCAAAGTATGGTCTTGATCTATAGATACCTACTATGAAAATTGCCTAAAGGTTTTGGTGGATCACAAATGTAATATAAGCCAACAATATACATGATGTTAAATAAGACTGGACTAATAAAATATCAGACTTTACTAAAACATGAAATGTTAAATAAGACTGAACTAATAAAATATCAGACTTTACTAATACATGAAGAAATTCTCAGATCAAGAAAAATACTCCATATTTCTCTCCACTGGCTAGTATATATTGGGTTGGCCAAAAAGTTCACTTGGATTTTGCATTGCACTGTTATGGGAAAACCCAAGTGAATCTTTTGGCCAATCCAATATTTGGAATAGGTTCTTCAGTTTAATGGACATATTTACTGTTGGATTGACCTAGAAGTTGATAACTTTGGAAATGATGGTTAAGCAGGAAATGTTTGAAGGAGAAGAAGATATTTCAGCTAAAGTTAGCACTCAATTTTTTTCAGAGGCTGGATGAGTACATGTGCTTTCTTGAGTTAGACCAGAAAACTGCATGAAGTGACTAATTTAAAACTTTCATGCTCTGCTCTGTCTCAAGAAAGCAGTTTTTGTTTTGGGGGTGTTTTTTTTTTTTTTTTTTTGGTCAGAGAGATTGAGCAATTACACTGTTACCTGAAAAATGAGTTGTTTCACCACTGGAAATATTCAAGTGATGGTGATATGCTCAGCTCTGATATAACACTGGAGAAAGTGTTTGATTGAACTTTTTATAAATTATCTCTGCCTTGTAAAATATTATTATTTTGCCAAAACCAATTTTATAAAACACCTTTTTTTCCAGTATAATGTCAACTTTTTAAAAAGTGTATGATTATGGTTGTGTTCAAAAAGGGTAGTATTTTTGGTAAGAGAAATACGTTTAATTTCCATTGTTAACTAGCATTATCATTTCTGTGTTAGATTGATCGAAAAATGGATGTTGATTAAATTGGTTCCAAGCTTCCAGACTGTCTACACATCTGTATAGTCATTTCCTGTCAACATTATGGGCTTAAGAATGCAATTTATTCCATAAGCATTTTAGTGGAAAGTACAGAAGTACTCATCTAAATTTTGATTTTAGATTTCAGTTATTGTTTTGCCTGTGGTTAAGACAATTGCAAAGGTTTTATCTGAAGTGATTCAAATTTTGTGCTAGTGATAATTGTTCTGAGGACTCAGTCTGGTTTTAGTGGAATCCTTAGATGCTTAACTTCTGTGGCAAATATAATCGTGATTTAATGTTGTTGATGTTTAGGATAACATTCTTAAGGATGTTATGGTCATTTCATTTCTGCATTTGAAGTTCTAATTTCAGTTTGTATATTTTCCCAGTGGAGAAACAGACTTTGACATTTTTAAAAAGAAACAGTTTTATAAGAGAAAACTAGCACAATACATAGTCACATGGACTTTTTCAACCCTCAACCCTTGTTTCCTATGTATTTTCTTAAAATTTGTAATAATATTTAATAGAAAACAACTCAGCACTTCTTAATTACCAGGCATACATCTAAGGAATTTACATGTATTCAGTTTATTTCATTTCATTTCAGTTCAGTTCAGTTGCTCAGTCGTGTCCAGCTCTTTGCGATCCCATGAACCACAGCAACACCAGGCCTCCCTGTCCATCACCAACTCCCAGAGTTTACCCAAACTCATGTCCATTGAGTCGGGTATGCCATCCAACCATCTCATCCTCTGTCGTCCCCTTCTCCTGCCCTCAGTCTTTCCCAGTATCAGATTCTTTTCAAATGAGTCAGCTCTTTGCATCAGATGGCCAAAGTATTGCAGTTTCAACTTCAACATCAGTATTTCCAAGGAACACAGTTTACATCATCAGTTAAACCTTCAATAACTTATATAAAACACTCTATTCTAGGGCTTTATTTCACCAGACCTTGTTTCTTAAACTTGTTTATAGATCCAGGTTAATTTATGTATGAAGTAAAGTGAAGTCGCTCAGTTGTGTAATTTATGTATGTATATCTATAAATATAAATATATACATTTATATATGACAAAAGCCAGTGTCAAATTTCAAGTTTTTGGTGGGGTTAGACAATGTTATAATGCCATAAAAACCTTTTCAATATATGGCTTGTAGAAGGGTAGAAAGATTACATTTACCATTGTTAAAGTGCTCTTGTTTCTGCCTGATACATTCTGTGGGGCTGCCCTCCCTTGGAGGGTCCCATGGCCAAAGAAGGGATATTCAGGCACATTGCAACTTTATTACTAAACAAGTGAGGCTCTTCTTGTTGCTGCAGTACCTTGGATACTCTAAGGCATATCTATGGAAGCATACTCTCAATGAATTGCCCTTCATTATCAGATAGTTTTATGTCCTAAACAGAAAGTGAATAAATTCAGCACTGCAGAGGTGAGTAGAGGGCAGGCAAGCATAAAGATACAGAGATTTAAGGGCCTGAATAATGTCCAAGAATGCAACTGCAAGTAGATTAATTTATATATTTGTCAAGATAAGTGTGAAAGGTCAGCATACAATTTCAATTTTTATGTAAAACAAAAAGTAGGGTGAATCCTAACAAAGCATTCTCACTTAAGGCAATTTTCTCTGAGTTGTTTTTAGTCCTGCCACCTATTAAGCAGAGATTTACAGGTGATCTGTGAAGGGGAGTTTGTACTGCCACACATTAACAGAAGGTGGAGAGTAAAACATAATCAAAGTCTTAACTTTCGACTTTATGGTTTTGAAACTTTTTTAATGCCATTTTAAATTTGCTTAATTTAACCCCCTGTTAATTTAAAAGAACATAAAGCCCAATAGTTTTATTGTCATACTTTATTTTGCCCTCTGTGCACCTCTAATTTAATTCAGGCAGGTTTTAGGCAGGCAAAACTAGGCTCATCATGCCACACCTTGATGATATTACCAATGGCTAAAGTAAGGATGCCTTATCTTACTTTATTTTACTTGTGCTCTCTCTTCTTTAAATGCATGATGAATACAAAATAAAGGTCTTTTCAAGTTTACTGATGCTCTTCCACTTTCAGTCATATTGTGAATGATCTGTGCCTGCCTGGTGGTAAGGATTGGATCTGGAAAAGGGACTGGTAGAGGAAGGGGTGAGTTGTCTGGTCCTTAATTGCTTCTCCTTGTTCCAAGTGATAAGGTAGGTCTGTGTGATTTACAGTTCATCTCTAAGGAGACTTCTCTTGCTAATAAATAAGTTCCTTCTTTGAAATATTGGCCATTTGTAAGCAGTATCCTGAGTGTTTTTAGTCATCCTCTGAGGACATAAAAACTCTCTGGAATTTGTTCCTTGTAGAATACTGATTGATTGCTGCAAGGTCACATATACCTGAGAATTAAACTGATATAATTGGTTATCTCCTTTTCTGTATTCCTTAAAAGGCAACTTGAAAAAATGGCCATACTTCTTTTCAGTCTAAGAAATGTCTAGTTCTTCAGTGAGCAATATCTATTAGGATTGGAATAATAGTTACAATTCTTACAGATTGTGCACTGAGACAAAGTTAAGACATTTATATTATTATTGATTCTTCACAATGAAGGTATTATTTTCTTATTATTTTATAAAATAAGAAATAGCTGCAAAATTTTGGACTCTCAATAATTTTCTTATGTAATCCCTATATTACAGGTAATCTATTGTACTAATAAATCCAAGGAAACCCTATAACCTGCTTCAACAATGACCTTACAAGGGGAGGTTACCTACCCTTGAGTCAAACTAATTTGTGCTACCTTATTTTTCATAGGAAACAATTTCTTGTCTTCTAAAATATTGCCTGCAATATTTTACATAGAAAATAGTTAAATCTGACAGAAATGATTTAATATAGGCTGCAATCAGTTCAGATCAGTTCACTTCAGTCACTTAGTAGTGTCCGACTCTTTGTGACGCCATGAATTGCAGCACGCCAGGCCTCCCTGTCGAACACCATCTCCTGAAGTTCACTCAGACTCATGTCCATCGAGTCCATGATGCCATACAGCCATCTCATCCTCAGTCATCCCTTTCTCCTCCTGGCCCCAATCCCTCCTAGCATCAGAGTCTTTTCCAGTGAGTCAACTCTTCAAATGAGGTGGCCAAAGTACTGGAGTTTCAGCTTCAGCATCATTCCTTCCAAAGAAATCCCAGGGCTGATCTCCTTCAGAATGGATTGGTTGGATCTCCTTGCAGTCCAAGGGACTCTCAAGAGTCTTCTCCAACACCACAGTTCAAAAGCATCAATTTTTCGGCACTCAGCCTTCTTCACAGTTCAACTCTCACATCCATACATGACCACAAGAAAAACCATAGCCTTGACTAGACGGACCTTAGTCGGCAAAGTAGTGTCTCTGCTTTTGAATATACTATCTAGGTGGGTCATAACTTTTCTTTCAAGGAGTAAGTGTCTTCTAATTTGATGGCTGCAGTCACTATCTGCAGTGATTTTGGAGCCCAAAAACATAAATTCTGACACTGTTTCCACCGTTGCCCCATCTATTTCCCATGAAGTGATGGGGCCAGATGCCATGATCTTCGTTTTCCGAATGCTGAGCTTTAAGCAAACTTTTTCGCTCTCCTCTTTCACTTTCATCAAGGGGCTTTTTAGCTCCTCTTCACTTTCTGCCATAAAGGTGGTGTGATCTGCATATCTGAGGTTATTGATATTTCTCCCACCAATCTTGATTCCAGCTTGTGTTTCTTCCAGTCCAGTGTTTCTCATGATGTACTCTGCATAGAAGTTAAATAAGCAGGGTGACAATATA